>PVIH01003317.1:0-90235 GCA_004025045.1 Sigmodon hispidus | reverse complement strand
CCCCCTCCCAACACATCAAGTCATTCTCTCTTCTCCACAACTCCCCATCCCCTCCCTGGGCAGGCAGCAGGCAGTCCCATGGTCCCAATGTCCCAATATTTCTTAGTTCAGCCTCCACTCCTGGCAGATCCAGTTTTCTTCCCCCAACAGCAAGACTGAGTCAGGTGTTCCTCTAGGGGGAGTGGGATCCAAGGAGTCAGTCCAAGATGTTTCTGATCCCAAGCTGTTCAGTGGTTGTCAAAAACACATATTTTTAAAAAGTAAGAATTGTAACCCCACATTGACTGGAAAATCACTGTGGTCTTTTAAAGACACCCTTCAACTCAGAAATTAGCATTAATTCAAGGTACAGGGAAAGTTAAATATTTGGAGACACACACAAACATTTCTATAAAGTATCACTAGATATATAAAAATATAAGAATTTTTTATCTTATAACATTTACAGAAGTATAATATGTGACAATAACAGCACAAACAGCTACAGGGGAGAGAATGGGCCTATGATGATTAAGGCTTCTCCTTTGTGATGAGATGATTTGTTGTAGACTACTACAAACTAAGGATGTGTAGTGGGGAGACTTTTAGGGAGCAAACAAAGGAATTAACTGAGAGACTAAGATAAAAAATGAAGATGGGGCTGAGATCCAAAAATTGAATGACACAGCAGCATGTGCGCTAATATTCGAATAGACTAATTGTTACCTCCTAAGCCTATCTTTACTATTATTTATTTTCCTCATTCTTTTAATCTGTTAGAAATCTTTTCATTTTTTTTATGAAGTTGGGAGTGCTCCATAGAATTACAAAGGATATTTTCAAAAGCTAAATGATGTGCTGATAATTTAAATGACTCTGATCTAGACTTGGGCTCTAGCTTAGTATGAAACACTAAAGCACTGTTTCTCAACCTGTAGGTCACAGCCCCCTTTGAGGTTCACATATCAGATAGCCTGTATATCAGACATTTATATGATGATTCATAACAGGAGCAAAATTACAGTTGTGAAATAGCAATAAAATAATTTTATAGTAGTGGATCAGTGTAACATGAGGGACTGTATTAAAGGGTTGCAGCATTATGAAGAATTAGGACTGCACCAAATCCTCCAATTTAAAGAGAAAAAGTTACCCATCTGCATCAAAAAGAAATGGAGAACTCGCTGAAAAGATACCATAACAAAAATTCTAGCATTTTATATTGGTACTGTTATAAAGATTAGGCACTTATTTTATACAGAATGTTTATTGATATATACATAAGAAGTTCTATTTTATTGTCAGTATGCAAACTTTGGGACTAGGCTCAGATTATGCTCTGAAATACAAAAAGGTGTTACCTGTGTGATCTTAGATATGGATGAGGAAAGGTGTGTCTGGGTGTGTCCATCAGCTTTATTTCCATAACCAATGTTTTCAGTTTCACTAAGGAGCCCACTATCTCCCACACTTCTTTCTTGTGGCTAACTACGGTGGTGATCAAAAGCAAAGCACGAGGGTTTTCACTCTTCTCAAGAGACAGTTTGGGGGGATGCCTCTCATTTCAACTTTTGGTAAAGACAACTGTGTTGTTTTGTTATTGTGTGTTTTGAGTTTTTGTTTTGCTTTTTCTTGTTTTTTGACACATGGTTTCTGACTAGCCCAAGCTTTCCTAGAACCTGCTGTGTAGACCAGGCTGGCCTCAAAGTCACAGAGATCAGCCTGCCTCTGCTCCAGAGTGCTGGGATTAAAGATGAATGCCACCACTGCCTGACTGACAACAGTGTTCTTGTTATCTTAAGTAACTAGACAATTAATCTCATTTTTTAAAGAGATGAAAAGCTAGATGTATTTCCCAGTTGCCTTCAGCCATGGGGCTGTGAGGTAAGCAGGTACATAGTTGGCATCATAGATAATATGTGGTTGTATCAGTTGAATTCCCAAAATTATTTCTTGACACTTAGATAAAATTTGTTTCAAATAATCAGGTTTTAACATATACATATGCAGCCTACCATTTTTCATTTCACACTACTCTAAAATTATAACATCAATGTCCTAAAGAAGAGGTGTTGTTCTACATTCACATGGTTCTGCTTCAATTTCTTAATTCTGTGATCTCTGTGCTACCACTTCGTACCCAGCAGCAGTACCCTAAGCAAAATCTTCTGCAACTAGGCTAGATTCTTAGCATAGGAGATCAAGTAAAACTACCATGGCTTTATTATCTTTTGATAACTCATAAAAATGACTATGAAGTATATGATTTTTTTCTTCTCAACTCAAAATCTCCTATATTTTAAGACTGAAGGCCAAATCCTTTAAAGGTAAGAAATTTTGGGTGAGAGAATAATTCTAATGAGAGATGCTGTGATGTATTCAAATCACTTTTTCCACAAACCCTGAGATCTTCTCCTACTTGTATATAATCATTTGAGTCACTCGCCCTTTTATTATGATTTCCTAAGGGATATGTATATATACATATATATAGTTTTAATTCATTTACTTAAGTAATATGAAGAAATGTCTGTGTTTTAGATCTTTTCTATATTTATTTGTTGCTGCAGTTTGAAAATAAATGTCCTTAAAAAGTTTCATGTTCTTGGTTCCTAGTGGTCCAGTCATTGAGAGATTATGAGATTATGAGGGCTCTGACATAATACATTAATTAATCTCTTAACAGACTCATAAATAATCTATTGGCCTTATCTGGATACTGGTAAAATAGGAGGTGAAGCCTAGCTGAAGGAAGCAGGTCACCGGGGCATGCCATGGATGGGTTTATCTTACCCTTCCTGTCTCATTTCTACTTTTTGGCCACCATCAGGTGAGCATCACTGCTCTGCCACAGCCGTTAGCCATGATGCCATGTCTCATCACAGTTCCATAAATAATAGACTCATGTGGCCATGTACTAAAATCTCTTAAACCAAAAGACAAATTATTCCTTTTCTTCTTTGGGTTTTCTCAGAGGAAAACTTCTCAGAATGATGGGAAGGTTAACCCACTAAGAACTAAGGAACTGAGATTTCACATATTATAGAGAAGAAATTTTATATGCTATGGGCCAAATTAGCTTCATTTTTCCCCCTGAGCTAGAGTTTAAATGATAGAAATAACCTTGACCTCACTGTTGGGAGCAAATCATCATTCCCAAAGGATAAATTGGGCCAGCTCTCATCATGCCAAAAGAAACTTGTAGAATCCCCTCCAGTCGTGTGTGACTCCATTCACAATGAGAAATGAAGAAGGCCTCAACATACCTAAGAGACCACCACATCTGGGGTACCCTTAACACCAAATAATAGAAGTGTCAATTAGCAAATTTTTAGTGTCTTTATTGTGCTGCCTTGACTCCAAAGAAAGGAATAGAAGACCACATAGCTTAGCTCATATTTCCTGAAAGTGAGTGCCAACACTCTGTGATATGTCTTTCTCCTAAATTTGTATTTAATGTTAAAATTAAAAAAGGTAGACATGTTGGCTCAGAGGGAGTTTCAGGCTACCAGGGATAAATGTATCATGAAAGAAAACTCTGCCAAAATGGCATTTATTCAGTAGTCTAAAATGATTGTGAAATTTGAGAAAAGTAGTTAAGCTTGGCCTCCATGATTTTCAAGAGAAATAAAAGACATGAATTATATCAAAACTTTTTGCCTACATTTTCAGACTGTTCCCACTGACTACATTTCAGTTTATGAGAGAGTTGGATGTGGTGCTATGAAACGTTAGTGTTGTGTCCATGTAGATATTATTAGAGCTATTTCTCCTACAGACACTAAAATGAGAGCTACTGGCAATGCAAGGAAATGAAAAGCTATGTGCTTGATGAATTGCAAAACAATAGGTAAGTAGAACACCTAACCCCACTTTTCTGCCAAGTCACCTTTCCTTACCCTTGGCAGGCATCATAGAAAACTATCTTAAACATTGATCCTGCCTCCTCATCAGACCCTTTTAAACATTCAAGAAAATACTATAATTAGTCAGCTCATTATGGCAGCTGATACTCAGATATGATTGATATCAAAACAGATTGTGGTATCTATTAAAGTAAAATGTGACCTCTTCAAAAGTACTCTAGAAAATGATTTCTTTTTTCTCATTTTTTTTATTTAAAAAGTTTTAAAATATACCCACCACTGTTTCTTCTCCCTTTCCTCTTCCCAGTTCTTCCCCACCTTCCTCCATTCCATCCTCCCATCCACTTCACAGAGAGGGTAAGGACTGCCAGGATGAGTCAATGCAGTCTGGCAGATCCAGTAGAGGTAGGACCAGGCCCCTCCCCCAAGTATCAAGGCTGAGCAAAGTGTTCCTCTGTAGGGAATGGACTTCAAGAAGCCTGTTCATGTACCAGGAATAAATTCTGATCCTACTGCCAGAGGCCCTGCAATATGTATAAGCCATTCAACTGACGCCCACATTCAGAGGGCTTGTTTAAGTCCCATGCAGGTTCCCCAGCTGTCAGTCCAGAGTCAGTGAGCTCCCAATAGCTCAGGTCAGCTGTTACCAGGATCTTGACCCCTTTGCTCATATAATCTCTCCTTCCACTTTTCAGCTGGACTGGGAGCTTGCCCCAGTGCTTAGCTATGGATCTCTGCAACTGCTTTCAACAGTGATGAAGGTTGTATAATGACAATTAAGGTGGTCATTAGTTTGATTATAGGGGAGGGCCAGTTTAGGCACCCTCTCCACTATTGCTCAGAGGTCAGGCCAGGATAATCTTTGTGAGTTCTTGGATGTTTTCCTAGCACCAGGTTTCCCTCTCACCCCACAATGGCTCCCTCTATCAAGACATCTATTTGGTTGTTCTCCCTCTCTGTCCCTTCCCCAACTCAACCATCCTATTCCTTCATATCCTCTTCCCACCTCTTCTTGCTCCTTCCCTACTACGGTTCCAATTTCCTTAGAAGATCTTATCTATTTTCCCTTCCCAGGAGGAGAAATGATTTCTTAGCTTATGTCAGTATGAAGTTCATAGCATGACTCAGTCTTGAGGTTGTGGGGAGAAAACTGGATCTGCCAGGAGTGGAGGCTGAACTAAGCAATATTGGGTCAGTGGGACCTTGGGATTGCCTTGGGGGGGTGGGAGAGTGGGGAGTTGTGGAGAAGAGAGAATGACCTGATGTGGTGGGATGGGGAAGGAACCTTGAATAAGGATATACAAGGATAGAGAGTGTGACTTCTTTGTTCATAATTTAAAAAAAAAGAAGTTCATAGCACCTTAATTCAGAAACGTTAATTATCATTAGAAATTGGACATTTATTAGGAAAAGATATAAAGACGAGCCACCTCAGAGGCACAAGAGGTAAATGTTTACATTAATACAGCAGGTATTTTGAAGCCGAATCAAGTCACTTCTAGCTTCTTAGAGTCCACATAGCTATTTTTGACTGAAGCCATTTGCTCCTTGATTCCTTGGACATAGACCAGTCATAAATAGAAGTGAGCCTAGCCTCCAACTCCCTCCAAATGCATTGAGAAATTGCCAGACACCGTAATCTCATAGAGGACCAATTCTCATCTCAGCTGTATCTGATTCTATTTCCTTGTCTCCCTATGAACGAAGCCAGATTCTGACAATGTAAATTTCCTGTCAATGCTGATGAAAAACAAAGGTGCCTGAGAGGATGAAGGGACATGAACCAGTGTGAAGGGATTAAAAATAGGCTGAGTCAGCCCCACTAGAGAGAAGACTCTTCCTACCAACTCTTCAGTCAATGACAGAAAACTTGGTTCAAATTACTAAGCAAATGGGGAACATGAGTCACATGATCAGCAATCAAGAGTATCTGAATCCATTTGAGAAGGCATAGAAACAGGAGAGTAAGCTACCCATGTGTCCATGTCCTTGTTGTTCCCTTCCAGACTTGCTTGCTGACGTCCAAAGCAAAGCCCAGAGAAAAACATCATTGACATAGTCTCGTGGAACAAAAACCCTAGGACTGACTTGAAATGGAAAAAAAGTAAAAGTAAATATAGTTTGATTTAGATCCTAGTCTATCACTAAATTAATCTCCATATGAGAAGAGGTTTTTGGGTTTTTTTGTTTTTTTTTTTTTTAATAACAGCATTCTAGGAGCCAAGTGTAACATCTGTTCTACTGGAATCACCAGATATTATACCAGGAGCAGCTGAACATGACCACACACACACAAATAAAATAATTTAAAGGCTATGGAAATGGTAAATACTGTAACTAGCTACTAAACATTACTTCAAAGTTTCTTCAATCTAGCTATATATAATCCCCAAAACTTGATGTAAACATATAAATATATAAGCAAAACCTGAACTTCATTCCTTTAAGATTTTGGAAGATCAGATCCAAAGCTATGAACTGGGAGATTTCAACTCTGAAAAATCTCTTTAGATGATTCACTCCACTCTAGATTACCTAGTAGTGTCAATGAATTCATTTATTAAACAAGTGTGATAAAATAATTTAGCAATTCTCAATCCTTTCCAGCTGTGAAGCACTTAACACCAAGAACCCTAGAGCCCACGTACTGTGCCCACTCACTCTTCACCTGCATCAGGCATGCTTCCTCAACTGAAGTTGTTTCAGCAGGGGGCCACTCAAGAGAATCTTCTCTTTAAAAATTCTAACTGGGACTCTGAGTTCTGCCCTACTTACAGCAAAGTGTTTGGCAAGGTTACCAGTGTTCTTTAGAATTCATTCTTCAATTCTATGATTAATGGAAAAATTCAGCTCAGTTATATATTAAAATACAATATGTCCAATTCAGCAAATGCCTTTCTCTTCTTTGCCTTCCCTATCCACTTAGCCATTCTCCCTGAAGATTCCCATGGTACTTGGAACTGTATGACATTTCATTACCTTTAAAATAACACATCATGAGTACATACTGCTCATCAGAGTACAGTCTCCTGTCCATCACAGTACTTTCATGGGCCAGTCATCATCATGTGAAATTGATTGATTGTTCTGTCCTATCAGCATCTATTCCTTGAATCTATATTTATGTCCCTTGCCCAAATTATATTACATAGTCAACAAGTTAAATTATTCTGTTAGTATTTATCTGTTTGTTTTTGTTGTTGCTGTTGTCTTTGTTTTTGTTTTGTTTTGTTTGCTGTTATTTTTCCAGCTTTTCCCCGAGTTGGCATTCAAGTTTTGCTTGAGAAGAATCTGAACATGTAAAACTTGTCATGTCAACCTTCACTCAAAACTCTTTAATAGCTTCTCATCCCCAAAATACTGTTTGGCTCTTAATTCCAGTCTGGTCTCATCTCCCTTACATGTTACTCTACCAATTCTGATCTCATTGATTCTCCTTCAAAAAGTCAAGCCCCCTTTTGCCTATGAAACCTTGCACTTATGGCTTTCTTTAGCCCAGATGTCCATCTTCTAGATGTCAGCAACTCTCTTTTGCCACTTTATGTAGTCTTTCACTTCATCCTGCTTACCTTTATCTATCCTTGGCAAACAGATACCTATTGAGGGTTCAGAGATATGTTTTCTAATAGCATCTTTTGTGGTGGGACTTGTCCCTTCTACTAGTTTAATAAAAAGCTGATTGGCTGAAGGCAGACAGGAAGTATGGGCAGAGCTACCAGACTAAAAGAACTCTGGAATAGAAAGATCAGAGCAGAAATACCAGAGAGACACCTGGAGAGATATCAGCAGACAAAGAGGAAATGCTGCTCTAAGGAAAGGTACTGAGCTGCATGGCTAAACAAGATAAAAAATTATGGGTTATTTTAAGAGTAAAGAGTTAGCAAATTATATGCCCGGGCCACAGGTCAATCAACATAAAATTAATATAAGCCTTTGTGCAATTATTAGGGCAAAGTAGCAGTGGGGCTGCAAGCGGGGCTAAAACTTCAAGGCTGGGCCTGAAAGTCTGGGCCAGAAATTATTATTACAATCTTTATCATTGAAAATAATACATTTGAGACATTTATGTTAAGACATAATATGCACCTATTTTTTAGTAGAATACCTAAGTTCCACAATGACACAGAGCTTATTTCATCTGCTTCTATATCTCAAACCCAGATTAATGACAATATAAATAAACAATTGACACAAGGTATATTTAGAATTAAAACATATGGGTGACTTAGTTCACTGAGCCTTCAGAATACCAGGACATTGCATTGATTTATATGAAAAATTCAATGTCCTACTGTCACTAATAACTACTGCAAATCTTAGCTGTTCTCTTTAATTCTCTGAGCTTCTTATTAACACACACACACCAAAAACCACCCACAATTACTTCTTCACAGTAGACCAGCTTGCCTTTTATTTAAAAAAAAGATATTTACAGAAAAGAAATCTACTGTATCCTATTATAAAACCTTCATTCATACTTTTCTAATTCCTTGTTTACAAAAAAAAACTTTCTTCAATGTGTTCATGTCCATCCCACCTTAAAAGAAAATTAATTTTTTTAGCAGTATAGTCCTACACTCTAAAGCTTTCTAAATAAATAATTCTATAATAGATGTTGAGGTTAAGGTTATTTTTCAAAATTCTTTGTGTTATTCTAATGTGTGACTAAGTTTAGGAACCACTGTAGAAGATGGTGCTTGCTGACTCTGTACTTTGGACCAGTTGAGTCCTATTTCAATGTGCATAACAGGTGATGTTGCTTTCTAAAACTAAGTTCCTGTCACTAACAGTTCTGTGTAGCATGTGGCAGAGCACCTGGCAACCATAGACTTGTAGTTATGAATGCATCTAAGTAGCAAATCATTTGGGGAAATGACTCAAAGTGCATCCTTTCTGCCTACTGGCTAGGGAATGTGACTTACTTCTAAACAATATCACGCAGATGCTCGGCCAAGGCAGCACTGCTGAGTCTGTCCAATCAAGGATTTGGCCGCCCAGCTCTGTCACTGATGATTCAGGGCATCTCTCATCCTGCAACAAGGTCAAGAATCCAGCTCTCAACCTAAAATAGCTGAGTTTTAATCTTGGCTCTGTCACTTGCTTGGTTTGTGAACTGGATCATTCCTTTAAGTTTCTCAGGACTCGGTCTCTAGTTTTAATTCTGCAGGAAAGATAAATGGATAATAAAGTTTTTAGTTATAACCATTTCAAAGCCTAAGTTAGAAGCTTAGATGAAATTATGCAAATAGAGCATTGAGCGTATCGCCTGGCCCAATGTAAGCATGAACATGCACCAGTTACTATGAATTTCTTAGGCAAAAGCTGGAAATTCCACTAAAGGATGGAAATATTTCTTTCTGCCCTTTATAACTAATTTGTAAGTCAGGGGAAATCAAAACCAAAATTGTAAAATATTTTGAATGTAACAATGTCAACAAGAACTGCAGCTCTGTCTTCTAAGTGATTCTAAATCCAGAATCTAATTCTAATCTAAATCTAAATCTAATTCAATGAAGGTTAATCACCACACAAAGTAATAGCAGCTAGTGAAAAGCTTGGGGGCATGGTAGGGTGCAAAGCTTCACCAATGAATTAAGCAAAAAAATCATAGAATTAATTAATAAATCCAATATCAGCTTCTTAAAAAAATAAATAGATTATTAGAAGCTGAAAGTGAATGTATAAGAAGCAAAAGGCAAGAACTTTAGACATGGAGAGAGTTTCTATTATCTATTTGATTATTTTAAGTTTTATATCATTGGCATAGTTTGACCTGATAGTTTGAGGTTTGCATTCTCTAAATGGTCCATGTATGTTATTTTTGTTCTCAATAGTCCATCAGTGATTTGGGGCAAGCAATATAAGCTCTTGGCATCTTTGAGTCTTGAACAGAAAGCTGACTTGGAGGGGTTTAATTTCTGGTGCTTTCTGAACTAGTTGTTAAAGCAACCAGAGAATTATTAATTGCAGTGGTTTTTTTTAATAATTTAAATGAATAAGTTCTTCTCTTTGTGTCTGTTACAGAGAAAATCTGCATGCCACTATCTGTAAGCATAAGCACAAATCTCTAGAGAGGATGGATGTACTAAAACCCACAGGGAGAAATATAATTGAAAGGCATCTTTAACTGTGATGGCAAAGCCACAGAAGGCTGAAGTTCAAATTGCAATAGGCTTAAAATACCAGTAAAACCACTGGGACTGAAACTTGGAGAGAAACTTTGAAAACACATTACTTAGTTGAAAGTTATTAGTATTAACTTTTTTATGTCAGGAAAACTTTTCATTCTCTTAAAGAACAGGACTTTGTCTTATGGGATAAACTTATCCCTCATTGGGTTCTACCACCAGCCTAGGAAAGAGTGAAGTGTCTTCCAACTGCTCCTATGCAGATTTGTGCTATAATTATTTAGTTTCACAACATGGTCCCAGCAACAGCTGTACTATTCACCAAGAACACTGAGTTCATGGAGCTGGGAGTTTTTCTCTATAATGTTTAGATACGGGCTGAGCATCGGAATATAGAAGTACTAAATTTTCACGCAATATATATGTATATACTTCATAAAATTCAGTTGAACTATGGCTTACGATTCTGAGTTCGCATTTCTAATTTTTTCTGTACTTTTAAAACTTTATTAATAAGTGTTATTTGTGACAAATTGGAGACACTTCATGCAAACATACTTCTTCAGGGCTTCATACACTCTCTGGTATTCACACTCAAAAACATATATATCTGAGACTCAATGATTTGGCTGGTAAAGCATCTCTCTAGGAGGGGGAAAATCCACGGCGTGTGTTTTCTCATGGTTCAAATGTGTCTAAACTTCTGACCCTGGACCTGAATGCACTGTAGCAGAACTGTGAATGTAAACAGTAAACAGAACAAGTTTGTAAACAAGTTTAAAATAAGATAAGATATATTTGTATGTCTTATTTGACTTTTGTAACTCAATTGCAAACTTTGTAGATGACAAAGGTTTATTACGAGATCAAAAGGTTGTACATGACAGAATGTGGCTGGAATTAAGCTAATGATTATAATCAGCTTTCATCAAGGTCATGTTCAGAAAGCCCTTTTCTGAGCCATTGAGTTTAAATGTGTCCCCTACATTCTCCTCTATCAGAGTAAGCATCTCAAGTATTATGTTACAGTCCTTGATCCATTTGGAGTTGAGTTTGTGTGGTGAGCGATAAGGATCAAACATAATTCTTTTACCTGTACCTATTCAGTTTTACCAGGAATATTTGTTGAAGATGCTATCTGTTTCCCAATGTGCATTGTTGTCTTCTTTTTTAAAAATCAAGTGGCTATACGAGTGTGGGTATATATATGTGGGTTCTCAGTTCTATTCCATTGATCAATGGGTCTGTTTTGATGGCAGTACCATGCTGTTTTTATGTTTTATGTATGTGTAGCACAACTTGAAATTTGGGATGGTGTTTTCCTTACCATTTTTTTTATTGCTCAGGATAGTATTGACTATTCTGGATTGTTCATATTTCCATATAAAATTTATTTTTTTCTAATTTATGTGAATAATTGCATTAAAATTTTGATCAATATTGCATTAAATCTGCAGATTGCTTTACTAGAATGATCATGTTCACAATATTAATCCTACCAATTCAAGAGCATAGAACATCTGATTATATTCTGGTACCTTCTCCAATTCCTTTTTTTAGTATCTTAAATTTTTATTGTGTAAATCTTTCACTTCCTTGATTAGATTTATTCCAAGTTTTTTCTGAGGTTATTGTGAATGGTATTGTTTTCCTGATGCTTTTCTCAGTGTGTTCATCATTTGTATACAGAAAATCTACTGGTTTTTTATGTGATAATGTTGTATCCCACTGTTTGCTGGATGTGTTTATCAGTTGCAGGAGCTTTCAGATGGAGTCCTTAGGGTCTTTTATGTATAGAATTATATCATACACACATAAAGATACTTTAAACTCTTACTTTACTGTTTTTTAACCTCTTTTTATCTCTTTTACTTGTCTCTTTAGGTCTTGTAAAGCTATTTTGGAAAATGTGGGGGTCGCTATAAGGTCTATGCCTGAGGAACAAAATTCATGAGACAAGAAGGAAGAAAGCTTGGTTCATCACAACTTAGCTGATATTGGGTCAAAATTTCTGGAGCCTGACCCTAGACCAGTTTATTTTAGACATTCTTAAATGCAGAATAGTTTTGGGGTTTTTTTTTGGGGGGGGCGTCCTGTAACAATCATTTCAATCCTATGTGCACAATAAAGCTTAAGGCTCATATCAAAACTCTTTTGCAAAGTACATGTGACCATGAAGATGGGTTCTATATCTTAAGTGATCTCAATACAGTAGGATCTGGTGTGTTCTCTACTGAAATAGCATGAAGGTCAACAGGCTTTAAAGGATATGTAACATCTCTCCTAAGGATGGATCCTATTGACTCAGAAATAAAACTAAAGCTAAAAGTCTAGGGAAGGAGAATCTGGAATTATCATTCTCTGGGATTTGGGTGGATTCTGGCTCTGCAGATAGGAAAGTTCATCAGGTCATTAACAGCATCCACTCCCAGCCTTCTGGGTAGAAAACAGATATTCAATTTCCTCCATTGAGGAGACAGCCCTACCTAATTAACACTCCTGCTTTCTCCAGTGCTTATCAGTAATCAGTAAGTATTCTGTGCCTTCTGTATAGACAAGCTAATGCAGGAGGATCACAGTATAAAAGTTTGCCTAGTCTACAGAGTAAATTCAAGGTCACCTGGGCAACTTAATGAGACCCTTGCTCAAAATAAGTAAAACAAAACCAAAAAAAAGGATAAAAGAAGTGAGGCAGGACTGGGAAGATGGTTCAGTGGGTAATTTGCTTGCTGCTCAAACATTAGGACTGAGCTTGAATGAAGTCCCCAGTGCCCACAAAAAGCTCAGCATGGCAGGCAGCACATAGCTTTAATCCCAGAGCTAAGAAGGAGAGACAAAAGGATGTCAAAGTCACACTAACCAGCCTGCTTGACTGTCACTATACAGGTTTATTGGGAGACCCTGTATCAAAATTAATACAAAAAGCAATAGAGAAATAAAGTGCTGTCAACTTCTGGATTTCACATACAAACATACAGAGCAAAAATACTTTTAAAAGAGTCTGAGAATAAAGTTTATACATGTAAGGCTCTGGCTTCAACTTGCTGGTACCATATATGCACAACCCTAGTAATTAAAAAAAAATAGGCTAAAATGTAACAATACAACAAAACAGCCTTGAAAGCAAGTACAGTTGACTGACTTTTCTGTTTTCTGATTCCTCACACAACACCTAATGGCCAGCACTATATGAACTGAAAACAAACACACACACACACACACACACACACACACACACACAAAAAAAAAAAAAAAAACCACTTAAATTTTAGGGCAAAATGCATGTGGCAGTAGCACCTTGCTATCATATTGTTTGGAGTGGAGTTGGGATTCAGTCCATTCAAATGTGAAATCTCTGATTTGAAGACATCCATGCCTGCCTTGTTTCATCAAGATGTGGACCACCAAAGAAGTACAACAGTACTGCCATATTGCTTGACAAGCCTCCTTTAACCTGTGAAAACTTAGGCAATACAAGCTTTCTCAGAGGTTCTGAAAATATATGGTTCCATGAAGAGCAAAGTGTTATTAGACTATACAAGCTTTCATTGGAATTGTTATATATCTCAAAAGTATAATTCACATGGGACATAGAAGCAACAGAGTTGTTGTGCGTGTCCCAGAAATTTCTGGTGTGTGAAAAGATCAGCAATCAATCTAATCCATAGATAGTGAGTCGGTGGCAGTTCCTAAGCATGATATGAATGCAGAGGCGCTCATTTTCGTTACATCACTAGTGATGCCTGCAATAAAGTTGCTTTGGTCTCAGCACGTATTCATCATGCTTCATTATGTAGAATGAGACTTGTCAGCCACATGTTGGACAAGAAGGCAAAGAGTAAGAAAAGGAATGTAAAGACATCACTCAGGAACCATATAGCTTTACTTGAGTCATCTTTTGCAGACATTTTAATCTACAAAACACAGAGACCAATATTTATTTCTTAATTTCTACAGTTGCTAAAATGATTCTAACCCTACCTCTATATCTGAAGCTATAACCCAGACTTCTGAGTTTCCTTATATGTCAACAAGTGCTGCTAGCTAAGAGAAAAATGGATTTATGATACATTGGTTTGTCTATAATTTATTGTTCTTTGAGTTCCCATCAGTTGTTTTAGCTCTTCTGTTATGCCTAAAATTATTTAAGGCATATACTAAAGGGTTCACATTAGAAGATGATAAGACAGCAATGCAAGTACAACTTTTTAAACTTCCTTGAGGCAAGAACAATGAGGCATAGACCACAGGACAATGTTGCATGGGTCAACATAAAATTAGGATAATTTTGAAATCTTTGAGAGTAGGATATGGTCACCAGCACCACTACTCATTAAAATTTGATGGAAATTTTACAACAGAAATCCCTAATGCATTTCCATTTCTTTAAATACTACTCCTTTGGTTTTTTTCTCAAGGAATGATTTATTCTTTAAATTTATAGTCTCTTGATTTATCAATGCTTTTACAGTTAATAGTTTATTTTTTCTAAAAAGAAAAGTTTCATCAAGATCAATTTATTGCTGCTCTAATATTCTTGGATGAGTGGTCTTCCACTGAAGCAAAATTTTTCTTCTTAATGAAATTTTTGTAATTCATGTTATCCTAGATAAAAGCATGTAGCCCAGCTGGGTGTGCTGGCACATATCTTTAATCCCAGCACTTTTGAGACAGAGGTAGAGGCAGGTAAATCTCTGAGTCTGAGGCCAGGCTAGTTTATATAATGAGTTCCAGGCCAGCCAGGAATAGTTAGAGAGACCCTGACTAAATAATAATAATAATAAAGCATCAAATTTAGCACTTCATTTAGATTCCCAAAAAGATTGGCATAAATTTGTTCATAGCAATTTCTGTTTTAGTTAACTTTGCTGTTGCTTCTTTCTTAAGGTCTGATCTTATTTTGCAAATCCTCATTTTTACTGATTTTGGTCAGTAGTAGAAATGGATAAATACCACTCCTTTGTAAGTGCTGGAAATTTCATACTCTTCTCTCATGTATGTTAACTCAAACATATCATGGTTAAAAGTACCTGCCCACTACACCCCAGCTTTAGTAGCTCTTTCTCAGAAATGATGACTACAAGAACAGACTATGTGCTTCATACAGTCATAGCATCTTCCTGGAGACAGCAGACCATTCCAGACTGTGTCATCACATACTTACAAGGTGTCATCAGTTTGTAAGTATGTGTTAAGTATATATAAACATTGTATGAGGTATGATGTAGCTAACACAAAACCAAATTCTTAGTGTGTATTTGTGGCTAAATGAAATATCTATGGGTGTATGCTCATGTGATTGAAGGCAAAGACAACTTACTTATCTAAATTTCTCTCTTTCTTTTTAGATTGTTTGTTGGATCCAATATCTATGGCTTATTGTAGTCCTTATATTAAGGACTTATCACATCAAGCATTTAGTAGGTGACTAATATGTACTTGTAGAATTAATTAATGGTTCTTGTTAGAACATTACTTAAGTTTGCTAGCTCTAACTGACTTCCTAGTCATGCATTACTTTTAGACGTTTACAGGAACATTGCATATGATTGAAACTATTCCAGCTACAGCTTCTCTTCTTCACTTCAAGACTACACATTTCTGCTTCTTTGATATAAACAATTTCTTTTAGTGTTGCCCTCTGTGAGAGAATCTGTCAACATAATTACTTGTATACCAAAATCCTACAGAGCTCTAGTATGTGTGATAAATTTTCTTCTTGAGCATATCCAACTACTAGTTGGCTATATGGGGTTAATAACTACACACTCTACTTAGAATCTATACACTACCTCAGTCTAAAGTTTACTTGCTAAGAATATTACCTCGTAGAAGCCTTTCTTCCATTCATGGTGTCTTTTTTGGCTTTTTAATCCAGAAAGCTGGATTTTATTATCAGTCTAACTCTCTATATAACTATTCAGTTGTCTTTTGCTTGTGAATTCTGCAAAAGCCCATGCCTGAGAGCTTCTTGGACTCTCATGGAAATCAATGCATGTGATTAAATACCTGCAAAGGAAATGGGTTAAAGGCATGTTCTTTATCACATTAGACTGATTCAATCAAATCTCCACCGATTGCAAACCATCCATTCTACACAGAAACGTAAACAGCTTGGTTTAGGGGTTCTTTTTGCATTTTCGTTCTTTTTAAATTTTCAGTTTTGTTTGTTTGTTGGTTGGTTTTCTGTGTATGGTTATCTTGTTTGCATGTATGTATGTATGTATGTGTATGTATGTATGAATGTATGTATGTATGTATGTATGTATGTATGTATTGTGTGCACCATGTTTGTCTGGAGCCTGTGCATATCAGAAGAAGATATTGGATCACCTAGAATGGGAGTAATGGATAGTTTTGAACCACTGTGTGTGTATGGGAACCAAACTTTAGTTCTTTACAAGAACACTGAGTATTCTTAACCACTAAGTCATGGCTTTAGCTCCATTTTGGTATTTTTACAGAAGATTCTGATGAGGTAGAGTTTGCCCTCCCTACTCATTGTGATGAACTAAGGAGGGAGAGAGAGAGAGAGATAGATAGATAGATAGATAGAGAGAGAGAGAGAGAGAGAGAGAGAGAGAGAGAGAGAGAGAGCTTATTCTCAGAGAAAAGTTTCTAATCTATGGTACAGCTGACAGGTAACCCCCAAAACTGAGTACATCCCCAGTGAGTGGATTCAGGTGGTCAGCATCTCAGAGTCTCAGGCTAAACAGGTCATGTACAATTAAAACAAGAAGTGTTTGTAGCTAGAGCTTACAGAGCAGCTATACAAAGGAGACGAACATCCTTTACCTGAGCAATTAGGAATCAGAATAATAACTTGTAATTATTAAGTAATTCTAAGGATCAATAAATTTTTTTGCAAACTTATGGTTGACATGTTATTTTCTATTCATTGCATATACCGTTTGAGGAATGAAATGTGGGGAAAGTGAATAATGACCTTTTGATTTAATATACCACACATGCAATATACATTGGGGACATCTATGAAGAAAACTGAATAGGTAACTTATGCAGGACTATGTTCTTAATGTGAATCACACACATCACCCTACCTACTGTTTCATTCTCTTCTGCTCATTGACCTGACCACCATCTTTTTCACACCAGGGATGAGTTTCTGCATCAACCAAGTACATATGGAATGTTTCACACTTAATTGTTTCAAAACATACAGCAAGTTTTTAGTCATCAAATATATGGTACTGGTAGACTGTTCCAATCAAATCTCCACTAACTAGAATGGAGACAAATAGACCAATGATAAGAGAAAAAAAGGTACCAGAAGGAAATCTCTCACATGTGAAGTGATTGATCTTTAACAAAGGTATCCATATCATTTAATGTAAAAGGAGAAATCTCTTCTACAAATAACATTGAACAAATTAAATATGAAGAAAGAATCTTATTTCTGTACCACAAATAATATTAGAAAAGTTAGACAAACACGAGACAAAATGAAGCTAGATGCACACACTGTATACCAATATCAACTGAGAACAAATTAAAAACCCGAATACAAGACTTACAACTATCCTAGAATAAAATTGGAAATCTTAGTGGCAATGTTGGTAATCTTGAAAAGAATCCTTACAAAAAAAATAAAAGCAAAAATCATACATGAGATAGCCCACCAAAATGTACTGCCAAAATGTAAATGTAATATCAAATGACACTATTAGCATCTTTTTTGATAAAAACTTTTAGAATGAGAGAAAATGCGCTAGTCAGAAGCTTGATCAAGGTTGATACCGAGAGTGTATAATGCGTGTAAGTTCAACAACAAATCAAATGTGAATAATTAAATAGATATTTCTTCAAATTAACCTAAAAATTGACAAAAATATATTTTAATATCTGACATCACAAATAATTGGAGAAATACAAGTCAAAGCCATGAGTAATTTTTCAACTCATTCTCATTAGAAACAGTAATAATATATGTGAGTCAAAGGGTGTAGATAATTCATAATCTTTGTACATGAGCATAAAATAGTATAATGATTGTGTGAAGAATCTTCAAACTATTAAAACTGGAACTAATATACAATCCTAAAAAAGCATTTCTTCACATTTGTTTATAAAAATTAAGACAGGATCTCAAAGAAATATTTGCATAGGGCATTTATAGTGTTATAATTTATAATGGCCACCAAACAGAAGAAACATAACATCTATCATGAACTGAGTGAATAAATAAAACCCTATGCAGTGTTCCGATATAAAAAAATATTCAGTCTACCACAAAGGGTCCACTGTCGCATGGTATACATGAAAGACTCTTGATGGCAATATGCTGTGAAATAAGCCAATCAGAAAAGAAAGTCTTCAGGGTTCCACTTATAGAAGGTAAGTGAAGTTGTCAAGTTTAGGGAAATAATGAGCAAAATGGTAGTTATAAGTGTCTATTAAAAGAGAAACTTCTGTTTAATGGCCACAGAACTTTATATCTGCAAGATAAAATGTCTGTTAATCTCAATTTCACAGCGTGAATACACTTGGCACCCAAAATGAAAGCTTAAATTAGTTAATGTTAAATTTTATGTTATGACTTTTTAACCACAATTAATCAACAATATATGTACATATTAAGAAAATTCACAGAAGTAGATATAGTCTCCAGATAGATCATGGGCGGCATAAGACCCCACAGAGGCACTATGCACCTGAAAGAGTTAGGAAAGTCTTACATGTCCCTAGATGATTTGTTTTTGTTTTCTGAGAAAGAAAATGCTTCAGTTTTCGAGTTTTGCCTCTGGTAAGCCCCAAGCTTTGTTTTGCTGCTTTGGGGAGAATCCAATACTCTTTATTAAGGGCTTTGTATATTTACAGTGCCCTCATCCATTCAGCAAACATTCCCTGAGACTTTACTACTGCCAATATCTTAGCCCTGGAGATACATAGAAACAACAATGCCCAGACCTTACAAAAAAATTATTCTGGATTAGAAATTCCCTGAGAAGTTTGTGAAATACATCCCTAACAAAACAAAAATACTACTCCAACATTACCCTGATGGACATTCTGAAATTTCCAGATGCCCACTTATCCCTCCAAAACCAAGTCTGAATGAAAAAGAATTGCTAGTCTGTAAACTTCTCTGTATGCATAAGAAGTAATTCCCCACCAGAACAGTTGTACAAGCTGGCTCCAGAGTTGTGCTGCTTCACTGGAGTCCTCTGAAGTTGACAGCTGAGGCAAAAGGAAACCCAAAGTTTCTGCTGTGGAAGTGAGTCTTGCCCCTACTCTACCGCTGTTTTTCATCTTCTCACTGCAGGGACACTAATGGTCACCTCTGTAGTAAGAAGTCTCTGGCCCAGCCTAGCCCCAAAGTCCTGACCAAATAAACATTCAGAGCTCATATTAATTACAAACTGATTGGCCTATGCCTCAGGCTTGCTACTTGCTAACTCTTACACTTTAAAATTAACCCATATTTCTATTCATATTTAGTCATGTGGCTTGGTACTTTTCCTCACTGCAGCATTCTCATCTTGCTTTCTTTGTGTCTCCTGGCATCTGTCACACTGCCCTTCTGTTCCCAGAATTCTCTTAGTCTGCTAGCCCCTCTTGTACTTCCTACTGGCCAATCATCATTTTATTAAACCAATACAAGCAACAAAACTTTAGAGTGTACAAGAGCAATATCCCCTAGCACACCTCACAAGCCGTTTTCTAATAAACACTTTAATGTTTATCAAAGTAAGCAAAAATCTCTGACTGTAGATTCTGGGCAGCATATTTATCAGAAAACAGTGTTTGAAAAATATTATGCAGTCAACTTTGCCCCTAAGTTATCAATATATCACTAAAAAATTCTGTATCATACTTGTTTCTTGAAGAACTGTCCTTCTTTTTTGATTTTACCTTTTATTTTTGAGAATTTTATATGAATTTACATACGATGTATTTATATCACTTTAAACTCTTCCTCTACCTCATTTAACTCCTTCCATGATATCTACTCTCTTCTAGATTTATGTGTGGGATAATGCTCTTATACACTGTAAAGATTTGCTATTCACATTGATTTAATAAAATGATGATTGGTGAGTAACCAGGTAGGAAGTATAGGCATGGCAACCATACTACGAGAATTCTGGGAAGAGGAAAGGCTGAGGAGCAGACTCTAGCCAGATGTAGAGGAAGCAAGATGAGAATGCTGTACTGAACAAAGGTACCTGGCACCATGGCTAAACATAGATAATAACTATAGGTTAATTTAAGTGTAAGAGCTGGATAATAATGTGCTTGAAGTACTGGACCAGCACTTACTATAATATTAAGCCTCTGAGTCAATTATTTGAGAAGTGACTGCTGACTGCCAGGTATTTAAGAATTTCTGGCAGGACAAAAGCTTCCGACTACATTCACAGCTTCTATAATTATTGTTACACACACATAGCAAACGTGCTGATCCCATCTAGTGTAACTCTTATTGCCTGTATTTAGGGCTTACAACTTGGGGCTGCATAACCTAACAAGGCAATAGGTGTTCTTCAGAGAAGACTAGTACTAGGTTAGGGAGCATTGCAGAAGAGGTGACAAAACAATTTTAAGAGGCAGAAGAGAAGGATGCCTAATGCTAGATGGGGCCTTCTAGACACGACAGTGATGCTACACCCATGAAATCTCAATGATACCATGGCCTACGCAGTGTCTGTATGATACCAGTCAACATGTGAACATGAATGGGAAAATTTCATAAAGCGCCATCACCGTTTTTTTTTTTCTTTTTTCTATGTCATTCTTAGATTCTGTGCAAGTACTTGAGGAAGGGATCCAAGGAATCACCTTGATGACTTGGTCATTTCAAGGATTCTTCCTGCTTCTAGATTACTGTTTCTTGAAGTGCAAGACACATATCCACACGATCTGAGAGTTTATGGAAATATACTCATCCAAGAATTGTAATTGCTAGATATAGGAGCCAAATAACCTAAGTTTTATCAAGCCCCTTTGGTGACTTTTTGACATCTGAATCTACGGCCATACCACCCTGAACGCGCCCGATCTCGTCTGATCTCGGAAGCTAAGCAGGGTCGGGCCTGGTTAGTACTTGGATGGGAGACATCTGAAGTGCACAGATCTAAAGCATGCTGTGGCTGACAAGATGACACAGTGGGAAAAGGTACATGTGTACAGGTCATAGAATCTGCATTCAATCCCCAAACCCACATAAACACAGAGAGAGAGAGAGCTGATTCTACAACAGTCTTCTGGTCTCAATACACACTATATGTCATACACATGTATTCTGTACAACCACACACATAATGATACATTTCTTGAAATTTACAGCAGGATACATGAATTTATTCAATGCATCATTGTGGATTTTTAAACTTGTGGATTTCTGTATTTCAAAGACACAATTTGCTTCCTATATAAAGTTGTTTGTTTGGGTTTTTGTTGTTGTTGTTGTTGTTGTTTTTTCAGATAGACCAGATCTGTCCTTATATTTAACTTGCTGTGATGGATAGTCTTATAGCAACTTGACACACTAGTTTGAGGTCTCTGGAAGGAGAGAACCACAATAGAGAAAAATGTCTCTAAAGATCCAGTTGTATGGCATTTTCTTAATCAGTTATGAATGGGGAGGGATCAGCCTATTGTGGGTGGGGCCCTTCCTGGGCTGATGGTCCTGGGTTCTATAAGAAAGCAGCCTGATCAAGCCAGGAGAAGCAAGTCAATAAGTAGCACCCCTCTTCAGCCTTTACCTCCAGGAGCCTGTCATGTTTGACTTCCTGTCCTGACTGTCTTCAGTGCTATAGAAGGATAAACCCAATAAATGCTTTTCTACCCAACTTGCTTTTGGTCATGGTGTTTCATCACAACAATAGAAACCTTAACTAAGGGACTTACTATTTCTTATATGTGCATTTTAGCATAATCTAGTTTATTTTTAATAATGTATTGAATAATATTTTAGTCCCTAGTAGGAGGTAAGAACATAGAGATCAAAGATTTATATACTTTTCAATTTTGTAGCTTTCAGATCTAGAATAATACTTATAATTATTTAGTTACAAATGGACATCTAGATGTGTACAAGGATGGATAAATGCAGATACATGATTGGATATATGAATTATGCATGATTGGGTTAGGGTTAAAAATTATGTAATGATGTGGAATATTAGCTTAAGGTGTGTTATATTCATTTACAATCTAGAATATTTGTTCAATGATACAAAAATATGTCATATTTTTTTTATATTGTATTTGTTTAACTCTGTAAAGCTGTGTTACTTTGCCTGCCTAAAGCACATGATTGGCCTAATAAAGAGATGAATGGCTAATAAGTAATAGTGAGGCAGGAAAAGAAATAGTTGAGGCTTCCAGGTAGAGTAAGTAAGAAATCTAGGCTCCAGAAAATAGAAAGGAACTGGAAAAGGAGAAGAGAATGCCAGGGGCAGCCCACTACGGAATAAGCCACAGAATAAGAAGGAAAGAAATATATAGAATCAAACAAGGTAAAAAGCCCAGAGGTAAAACACAGTTAAAGAGCTAGAAAAGGTGGCCAGAGACAAGCCAAACTAAGGCAGGGAACTCATAAGTAATAATAAGTCTCTGTGTATTTATCTGGGAGCTGTGGGTGACCCCCAAAATAGAAAAAAAACTCTACATAATGGTTCTAATTTGAAAATCTTTTATTGGCGATTGGGAAGAGTTTATAACTAGATAAGAAGAAAACATCAATTTAAATGTTATCATTATAAGCTAGCTCTTGCTGTTCATGAGCTCAAATATATTTTTCAACTTAAAAAAAATCAGTAGCATCCCTCTTTGAGGAATGGGTGGGGATGGAGAGAGCTTTAGGGATGAGTGTGATGAGGGAGGGAAGGAGAACTGTGGTTGGTATGTAAAATAAATAAATAAAAAACCTTTTAAATTAAAAAAAAATGCTGTTGAAAGTACTGATTCTGAGCAAACAACTAAGATTTGAGCTTCAATGATCCATTCTTCTTCTGGAGGGCTGGGAAACATCAAATCACACCGACTTCCAGTTCTCTTGATGAGCAAGGCGGATAACACCACCTGTGCCTGTATCTCAAGGACACCAAGTCTATTGACTAATAATAACAATGAATTGCTTTTGAGGTTCTGGGGTAAGGCTTCTATATAGACACAGGAAATAGTAATAAAAAGATCAAACACACTAGTATTTAAAATATGTCTCACCAACTTTGCCAAGGTCAGGAAGAACAGAGAGAATCTTCTCCTGAAATAAGATCCAAAATGAATTCACGTTCTCTGCCTACTTCTTCATGTGTGTAGCTCTTAGGAGTCCTGTAAAAACAGAAATAGAAATGTAGCATTGAGAACCTTGGAAGAATAGAAAAGGAAAAATTAAAAACAGAAAACTGATTTATCAGAATGGAATCTTCCTTTTTTAGAATATATAGAGGAAATAATCAACTCAAATGTTTCCAAAAATATTGAGAGACATTCTCAAAAATGATTACATAAATCAATCTATGCTTAACTATCTGTTTACTTTTTGGTCTAAAAGTCTAAATAAATTTCCCAATTACGTTGGGAAGATTAAATGGCATAGAGGATTCCTTCAATAGCAAAGGGTTGTCAAACAATACCCTGGTTTTTATTGCATTTGTTGACATTTTATTGTGGTAAGAAACCTCTAAACTTCAGACCAATGACTCCTTGAACATGAAAAATACGTATATATTTAAATGATAGAAAGGCAAATAGATAGATGATAGCTTCAGAGGTGTTAGAGTCTGCTGAGACCTTTTAAAATTATAATTCTGGTTAGTCTACCTAGTAATCTTGAAAGTAGATGTTATCATTTCCATCGTATATAAAAAAGAGAGAACAAAAGGAGAAAACATAGTGACTAGGTAGCTCAAGGTCATATAAGTGGCAAAGCCAGGATCTCCCTGGGGATTTCAGACTAAAGCCTCTAAGTCAACTGCTTCCACTACTAGTGTAAGGTGGTGAGAGTGAACAAAATATTGCTTAAACCCCACAAACATATTTTCACCTAAAACAATAGTTTCAGATTTTAAATGGTGCTACTCTTAAATCAAGATTGTTTGCAAAATTATTTAAGTCTCATATTTTCAGCATTGGAATAATTCAGAATAAAGTTTTAAATAATATTATTTTGTTAACGAGGTACTCTTTTGCAAAATCTTATGGAGGTTTACATGAAATCCTGACCTCTTATGCTTAGAAATTATCTGGATAATCAACATGTTTAATTTCCTCATTTTGCAAATGTAGATGATGAGGTTACACTACACTAGATGAGTTGCTGTGGATTGAATGTAAAATGTTCACTGTAGGCTCATGTGTTTGCATACTTGGTCCACAGACGGTGATAGTATGGGAAGACTGGAATATATAGGAGGTGGAGCCTTGCTAGAAGTGGGCCACTGTTTTTGGCCCTCTAGGAAATAACACTGCCTGTTCACCTTCTCCTATCTGACTGCAGATGGACTCCTGCTCTTGCCCTAATGCAGTCTCATCCTTGCCATGATAAAATGTATCCCCTTGAACTGTAAACCAGAATAAACCTTCCTCAAGTTGTGTTTTATCTACTTTGTTATAGCAATAAAAAAGGCAAGAAACATACAGTTTTTCTAAAAGGCAGTTTCAGTCCTTCACTCAATTTCAATTCTTTAGAATTTTGACAGAAAAAAGAAATAAATAACTCTGGAAAATTGTAAAATAATACCATTAAAATCTGCTAAAACTAGTACCAACAAATATCTATAGTAGACCATGCTCCTGTCTTCTGGAGTACAGTTATCAATATCTATATCTAGCTATGCATTGTAAGAATTTGAGAGAACCATGGAAAAAAATGTAATTGTGAGAGGCACCAGAACATCAATCTGTATCATATTCAGACAATGTTATCTCTTAGAAAAAAGTTCCTCTTACTCAATATATGCTGGAAAAATTTCAAACAGTAATTTTTCAAATACATAAAGTATTTGTACACAATAAGAAAGACATGCCCTAGAGTTTATGTAATGTACCGTATATTGCAACCACACAGAGAGGCCAGAGAAAAGCATTTGCTCTCTGCAAAATGACATCAAAAGCATTTTGGTAGGAAGCCCCTACTACTAATAGTAACACTGAATGCTCTGATCTGAATATTGAAGTCCATTTAATGGAAACTAACCTCCATGACATTAAGATGTATGGCATCTGGGAGTTAACTGACTTATGAGGCCTCCACCTCCACAAAGAGAGTAAATTACAAAGAAGCACTGAAAATGTTGGTTAGACCTTTGGCCTCCCTGCTTAGGTGAACACATTGAGACCACCACCTATGAAACTATAGACTTCAGAGGTATGAAAAATAAATTACTATTGTTTCTAAATTACTCATCTGAATTCATCTTTTTAGTACCAGCTGAAATACACTAGAAAACAGGAAGAAATGATTATGATTTTTGAGCTAAATAACAATTACTTGACTACTATGCTGTGGCGGTTTGGATGAAAATGGTTTCCATAGTCTCATAGGAAGTGGCACTATAAGAAATTGTGGGCTTGTTCAAGTAGGTGTGGCCTTGTTGGAGGAAGCGAGTTACTGGGGGTAGGCTTTGAAGATTCATAAGTTCAAGCCCGGTTTAGTATCTCTCTCTTGCTGCTGCACGTAGATCCAGGTGTAGAACTTTAAGCTACTTCTACAGCACCGTGCCTGCCTGAATGCCACCATGCTTTTTGTTATAACAGACTAAACTTCTAAACTGTAAACCAATTAAATATTTTCCTTTATGAAAGTTACTTTGGTCATAGAGTCTCTTCACAGTAATAGAAACTTTATGCCAAGCATATAATTCATAGGAAAGGTAAGATTGGTAAGTCAGATTTCAAGAAATCAGGGCAGATATTACTGTGAATAAATAAAAGAGAGAGAGAGAGAGAGAGACCCTAACTTATAAAAACTAATTGTAAGTCATGCCTACACAGACCTCATGTTTTCAAAGTACAGTAATAAAAAAGGAGTCCTGATCTTAGAAAGGATCTGAACAGATGTGTCACCAAAAAGACTAGCCAAATTCAAGTTGCACATGAAAATATATTTTTGCCTATTGGTTGTTTGGAAAGGTAAATGTAAAGTAGCACATTGTAGTCTCCAAAAATATCTAAAATATTAAAGAACTGATGATTTGATGCTGGTATGAAGTAATTAGGAACCCCATATGCTGCCAGTGGGAATATAGCAGGGCACTATTGTAAAAACATTTGAAAGATTTTAAGAAAAAGTTGAGTATGAAAATTCTATGACTCAGGTATTTTACTATTACACTCATACAGTAGGCAGAAAATGAAATAATACACACTTGCAGAGACTTATTTATAAAAGTTTATGGTAGATTTAATTACAATAATCAGAAAATTAAAAGCACTCATCAATAGGTTAATAGACAAGTGAATCATGCCATATCCATGTTTTCAGCAGCAAAAGAGAAAGGAAGAAACTGTTATTATAAGGGAATGGTTGATGCAACATAGATGAATCTAAATCATTATTATATAATAATTATATTATGTTAATATATAATTATATGTGTTATTAATATTATATATTTATATATTATGTTATATAATTATTATAATTTTATTATTATTATCTTAATTAAAGAAGCCAGATGTAACAGGCTACAAACTATGTGATTCTTTTATAGGAACTCTAGAAAGTAAAAAAAAAAAATTATACTGACAAGTGTATAACTCCATGGTTGACACAGGGCTAGAGGTATTTTTCTTAATTTTGATGATGGTTAATAGGTGTATGTCAAAACTTACCATATCACACAATTTAAATATGTGAGGCTTGTTATATCCAAATTATATCTTTAAATTATTAAATCTAAATGAAGACTGTGTAGAGTGTGCAGCTGTGCTATTGGTAGCTTTGGAAGAGCTACCTTAAAAGGGAGAAATGATGGGCTCTACAGTGCTGTGCTGGCTAGGTTTATGTCAAATTGACACACAGACTAGACTCATCTGAAAGAAGGGAATGACGTTTCAGAAAATACTTCCATAAGATCCCAATGTAGGACATTTTTTAAATTAGTAATTGATGATGGAGGTCCCAGCCCATTATTGTTAGTGCTATCAGTGAGCTGTTGCTCCTGGATTCTATTTAAAAAAAAAATAAAACAGACAGAGCAAGCTATAGGGAGCAAGCCATTAGGGAGCAAGCCAGTAAGCAATATTCCTCCATGTCCTCTGCATCAGTTCCTGCCTCCAGGTTCTTGCTCTGTTTGAATTCCTCTCCTAACTTCCTTTGATGATGAGCATGTACTGTGGAAGTGTAAACCAAATAAGACCTTTCCTTCCCTACTTCGTTTTGGTCATGTGTTTTCTGTTCAACCATAGAAATCCTGATTATGACAGATGCACAGATCTTCTCTCTTGACCCAATTCTCCAGGTAATCTTGTGAACAGAAGTGGTTAATTTTTAGTTATCAAGATTTGCTGCTGGATGCTGATGGAATAGATTTACACATTAATCAAATTAGGGAATAAGTAAGTTTAATACATAATAAGATGAGAACTTCTGGTCCTCTTGTTTCAAATCATGTCACTTATCCTCTGAAAGATGTGATTCGGCAGTTACTAATAGAAAGACCATAGGTGTCTGAATTGTGTCTGGTATCAAATCCTGATAGGCTGCTTGCCATCTTCATGACTTCAGACAAATTCAATAAACTCCACTTTTTAAGACCATAAAGTAAGAATAATATTTGCCTCGTCAATTTTGATGCTCAGTCAAGACATCCGACATTTGACATGTAATACATGGTGACCCTTCTGTCTTCCTCTCCATTCCTGTAAGATGTACTCCAATTCCTGTTCTCCAGATAAGCTGATTTGTTTGTTTTTTCCCTCAAGACTGTGATTACTTGCATGCACTTTGTCTAACAGAGCACAACAACCATAGCCAGATTTATACATCAGCTAAAGTTGGGAATAATTGCTTGTTACCAAATTAGTGTTCACTTTTTCAAGAAAACCAGTTCTTTCTTAGCTTTTTCGAGATGCCTAAAATTTTTAGAGCACTGAAAATGCACTTGAAAGCAAACTTTCATTTACATGTGACATTATGGTGACTACTCATTGACAGCATTTAACAATCTCTCAATTTCTCAACAAAAATAATTTTCTTTTTTTTCTTTCTTTTTTATTATTATTATGAACAAAGAAGTCACACTTTCTATCTTTGTATATCCTTATTCAAGGTCCATTCCCCCTCCCACCACATCAGGTCATTCTCTCTTCTACACAACTCCCCATTCCCCCTCACCCCCCAACCCCAACCCCACCCCCAGGCAGGCGGTCCCAAGGTCCCATTGTCCCAATATTGCTTAGTTCAGACTCCAGTCCTGGCAGATCCAGTTCTTTCCCCCCTCCCTCAAGACTGAGTCAGGTGTTCCTCTAGGGGGAGTTGGATCCAAGGTGTCAATCCAAGGTGTTTCTGATTCCAAGCTGTTCAGTGGTTGTGATTTGCAGCTTGGGAAAGGTTTGCTTTTTTCTTGTTTGTTTGTTTGTTTGTTTAGAGTCCACTAATGAGTAAGTACATCCCCTGCTTATCTTTCTGGGTTTGTGATACCTTGCTCAGGAGGATATTCTCCAAATCCATCCATTTGCCTGCAAATTTTAGGATATCATTTTTTTTTTTTTTTTTTTACTGTTGAGTAGTACTCCATTGTGTAGATGACAGCCTATGCTGGAGAGGATGCGGAGCAAGGGGAACACTCCTCCATTGTTGGTGGGAGTGTAAGCTTGTTCAGCCACTTTGGAATGCAGTATGGCGGTTTCTCAGAAAATTGAGAATCAATCTCCCCAAGGACCCAACAATACCACTTCTAGGTGTATACCCTAAAGATGCCCAGCCGCACTCCAAAAGCATTAACTCAATTATGTTCATAGCAGCGTTATTTGTAATAGCAAGAACCTGGAGACAACCTAGGTGCCCCTCAACTGAAGAATGGATCAACAAAAATAATTTTCAAAAATAAACTTGATCTAATATATTGAAGGCAACTAATATTTATGCATTCAATGTGTCCTTGAAAATTAGCTCAGCAGTGAGACTCATTTATCAAAGATAAAATTCTGCCCAATGGGAACAAATACAGCTTTCTCCATCACTGAATTACAGTAAGAAGGGAAAATGTAGAGAGAAAAAGGCACAGACTCAAATGCAACAGCCATAAAATAGTGGCATGATTATCTGGCCTTCTGCATTTAGCTTGTTTTTGTTTTTAATTCTAAAGTACAAAACAATAAAACTAAAAATATAAAGTCCTAAAAGTCATTGCTCACTCACCATACTTAAACAGCAAAAGATAAAATGGTGCTACCAGGCTAGGGGTAAAAGCCCCTGCAGTAAAATAAATGTTCTAAGTTCATTTATATATGTCACTTTCTGGATTTAGCCCACATCTCCTGATGTTAAGTCCTGAGATTTGAAAATTTTTATCAAAGATTCTGTATTGTTCTTCACACTGCAAATCAAGAACACTAGTGAACTTTGAGGTCTGTGGACAATGAATAGCAAATAAGAAGAAAAATTTTAAAGCATGTTCCTATTTCCTGTCAAAAGAAAACTGAAGATGTAGCCATATAAAGAACCCTGTTATTATGACCTAGAAAGAATGTATACTGAGACTATTTAAAATGAGGCTATAAAACTGTTTTTATAAAAACATGGCATCAATACGATCTGTTCAAGTCTGTATATTGTTACTTATATGTATATTTTCAGGGCTGAATGCTTGGTATTGGATGACCAATGTTGTATTCATCTGTGTAGAAGAGTATTTCTCCTACTCTTAACTGGTTTCCAATTATTAAAAAACTGAGGTCTTAAATTTGAAAGAGCATGAAGGGAAATATATAGGAGAACTTGAAGAATAAAAGGAAAGGGAGAAATAATATTTTATAATCTCAAAAAATAAAAGAAAAATTACAAGTTAAAGTCACTTTTGTTTTTTTTTTCTTGTACTGGAAGATTTTTATTCTTATGTAATATATTCTGATTATGGTTTTCTCTCCATCTACTTCTCCCAGATCCTCCCTAACTCCCATGCAGATCTACCAATTTTCTATCTGTCATTAGAAATAAACAGGCTTCTAAGAGATGATTGTATTATAAATATAATATCAAAAATTAACAGATCAGAATAGGACAAAACAAACAAAAGGAAAAGATCAAGAAACAAATATAGATGCAGAAAAACACTTGTGTGCACACTCAGAAATCCCATTAAAAACACTAAATTGAAAGCCATATGCAAAGGACCTATAGTGTTAAAAAGAGAAAAAAATATACAAATAAAATAAAAATTTAAAGCCCCGATATAACATTAGGAGATAAGGAGACAAGACACCATTGAATTTGTTTTCTGTTGGCCATCTACTGCTGGGCATGAAACCTATACATTTAAAAGTAGTTTGTTTCTTCAGTAAGATTCCTTTACAGGAAACTAACTTTTCATTAGAAACTGATTTTCAATTCAAGATAACTTCTCAGTTAAGAATGGGGCATGAATCGACTTCCTCACAGCTCTAGGACACCATCTGGTGCAGACTCATGTAGGTCTTATGCATACTACCTCAGTCTCTGTCAGTAAATATGTGTGACAATCCTGTCAGTATAAAAGGTCTTATTTCTTGGTGTCCTCTACCCACTCTGGCTCTTAGACTTTTTCTGCATCCTCTTCTACAGGATTCCCAGGTCCCTCAGGGAAGAGAGTTTAATGGAGGCATTACATTTAGGGCTGAGTGTTTCCAAGTGTCTTACTCTCTGCATAATGTCTTGCTATGAGACCCTGAACATGTTCCCTTCTACCATATGATAAAGCTGTTGTAGAATATTATTTTCAGATGTGTTACATTTGCTTATGCTATGCAACCTTTGTTTAATGATACAAAGATGGGTTGCATTCTTTTATGTTGGTTTTGTTTAATAACATGAAGCTATGTTACTTTGCCTGCCTAAAACATCTGATTGGTCTGATAAAGAGAAGAATGGCCAATAGCAAAACAGAAGAAAGGATAGGTGGGGCTAATGGGCAGAGAGAATAAATAGAAAGGGATAAAGAGAGGATGAAAGATCGAGAAACGAAGGAGCTAGACACCCAGCTACACAGTGAGCCATGGAGGAAGAGTGAAGGTAAGATTACGGAGGTAAGAAAAAAAGCCCCAAAGAAAAGGTAGATGGGATACGATAAGCTAGGAAAAGCTAGCTAGAAATAAGCCAAGCTAAGACTGGGCATTTATAAGAAAAAATAAATCTCCATGTGATTTATTTGGGAGCTGGTTGGTGACCCCCAAAGGAGTAAAAAAACACTGTCAACAACAGGATGTTTCTCTGATGATGGCTGAGCAAGGCACTGTTCAATGAGTATAGCAGAATATCATTTGGAGTCATTTTATACTTATGTACTTTTAGAAGAACAGTCATATTTGGTTTACCCCAGCTCCCTGGGCTATCCAGTCTCCGGTTCTTGGTCATACAAGAAGTGTTAAATATAGGTTCTGTCTTGTGGAGTAGGCCTCATGTCTAATTAGGTATTGGTGATTACTCCTATAACTTCTGTGCCACTATTAACACTATTTTATTTTGCATGTAGGTCACCATTGTAAATCAAAGGGTTTATAGTTGTGCTGGCAATTTCATTTCTCCTTTGGGAGCACACCAAGTACCTTCCTGTATCAAAGACAATACACATAGGGGTGAAAGCACAATGCAGGCACAAGCTCTGTTTCTCTATGTTCAATAAGTGTATGGGTGTTGTCATTGACAGTGGAGCCTTGGAGTCAGTTCATGGAAAGCAACCAATAATCTCGGTAACATCCTGGCGACAGGAAGGGTTCTATGTGACTTGGAGGCTTCATTTGGTGGCATATTCAGTTGGGGCTGTTTCCCTCATCATTTGGCTATTTCATTTAGATCACTGTGGTAGTTTGAATGTAATTGGCCCTAATAATTTCATCAAGTGACACTATTAGGAAGTATGGCTTCGTTGGAGTGGGTATGGCCTTGTTGGAGGAAATGTGTCATTGTGTGGATGGGCTCTAAGGTTTTTCTGTGCTCAGGATACCACCCAGTGTCTCAATTGAATTCCTATTGTCTGCAAGATGTAAGACTCTCAGCTGTTTCTCCAGCACCATGTCTGGCTGCATGCCACCATGCTCCCTGCCATGATGATAATAGATTCAAACTCTGAAACTGTAAACATGCCCCCTCAATTAAACATTTTCCTTATAAGAGTTGTTGTAGTCATGGTGTCTTTTCATAGCAATAGAAACTCTGAAGACAGAAGTTGGTACTAAGCACTGGGTTATTCCTATGATAGGCCTGACCATGAGTTTATTTGAAGTAATATGTACTTTGGGAGTTTGGATTAGAAAAGTAGTGGAATACTTTAATCACTGCTTAATGAGCCATACTAGTAGGAGCATGGAAGACAGTGGTGCTAAATATGATTTGATGAGCTGTAGGAATCAAAGTTTCCGAAGAAAAGAATGCTAATATGTGGCCTAGAGACTGGTTTTATGATATTTCTGTGGCATGCTTTCTGCCATGATGATAATGGCTGAATCTCTGAGACTGTAAGTGGCCCCCTCAATTAAACATTGTCCTTATAAGAGTTACTATGGTCATGGTATCTCTTCAAAGCAACAGAAACAGTAACTGAGAAAAACAACTTCTTGTATGTATATATTGTTGGAAGCTTCTACTGTAGCTGGTTTCCATACTACCCTCATATGGCCCTTAATTTTAGCTGTTCCTCCACATGTCCCCTTCCCCACCACTTAATCCTCCTGGGTTGTAAGATGTCCCAGAGTCTTTTGAACAGCTTCAAATACTCTGGTGTTAGATAATGTCTCTACATAATATTTAGTGTTAATATCCTTCTGCAGAAATAAGGCATTTGTAGGAACAGTGGAAATGTTGACTAAATAGGCAGCTTTGTAGAGTAATTCCAGAAGACCTTTGTGTCCAGACCTTATGAATGGGATAATCAGGATGAGGGCAAGAAAAGATATACTACTTCTGGATTCATGAATAACAGAAAAGACTACAACAAAAAGGTAGCCATGTTCCTATGCCTTATGTTTTTTTCTTATTTAATCATGATTGACCATTTGTTTATATCTATGAATGCTAGTATAAGAGACATAAGTGGGAGGACACATAGACACTAAGACCAAAAGACTTTCCTCACTAGACACCCCACTGTTGACAGCTAAAGAATATTTAATCAAACCTCCAGGATTTTAATGAGCAATCCTGCTGTTTTCTTTGTCTCCTCCATACTATGTCTATGTTGAGTGCCCCAGGCAACTACAAGCTGGGGCATCACTTTATGAATACCAGCCTTCTACTAAGTCAATGAGGTATGAAGCAACTTTGGAGAGGCATGCTCCCACAGACAATGGTTCTAGGGACTTATAGATATAAATTCCCTCATAACTCATTTTTCTTCTTACTGTTTCAATGAATGAAGACATAAGGTAGACACATTTTAACAAAACCCTGTTTCATAGCTGAACCCTTCTCTGTATGGGCAGTACTGGTGACTGGTTATTTATTCAGGAATACCTACTGTTATGATGGTAGGAGAAGAAAAGGAAATCCAAAAATGTCTAATCATGTGAGATGAACAAGGTCTCAAAATGAAGGCCTTCTTTACTGGGAACTGGATCACAGATGATAAGTGGTGTCTTAGTCAATGTCCTCTTGCTATGAAGAAACACCATGACCAAGGCAACTCTAATTTATTAAAAGCATTTAATCAGGGGCTTGCTTATAGTATCAGAGGTGAGTCCATTACCATCATGACAGGAATAATGGCAGCAGCCAGGTTTCATACTGAAGAAGCATCCAATAGCTACATCCTGATCCACAGAGAAAAGAATGAACCTATTATGGACTTTTGAAAACTCAAAGACCCATGATATGCTTCCTCCAACAAGGCCAAGTCATTGAATGCTTCTAATCCTTTCAAAGACTTCCACTCAGTGATGACTAAGTATTCAAATACATGAGCCTGTGGAGAGCACTCTTACTCAGAGTACCCCAGTGGAAAGGCTGGAACCCAAAGAGTTCTTTCTTCTTTGTCCTGTTTTTTCTTATCCCCAGACTCAGCATCACTAACCTAGAAAGTGCTGGAAGCATAGTCATTGTAGAAACTTCATACTCTCATGTGGAATGTAAATTTCAATCATAGATATATCCAAAAATAGGACAACTAGATCATTTCATAGTTCTATTTTTTTGCTTTTTGAGGCATCTCCTTACTGATTTTTTTTTTTAGTAACTACACTAATTTATACCCCCCCCCATGCACAACAGGAAATAAAGGTTTCTTTTTTTCACATGCTTGTCAGCATTTTGGCTGTTTATTTTGGGTGACATCTCTCTTTCTTGTGACTTCCTTCTCATTTTCAGTCTTGTGAAGACAAAATGAAGTCTGGGAGAAAACAAAGAATATTTCTATGCCGTACCAAACCTACCCAGTTAATTCTTAATGCATGATTCCTAACCAGCTTTATTAAACTGAGACCATTCCTCAGTTTAGCTTTGTGACTAGCCCCTAGGACTCTTGTAAATGACATCTCTAGGAACTGTCCTGCTAATGTCCCTTTGGTGAGGATATTGATCTTCATAGGAACACTACTTGCATCTTCATGCATGCAAAATCGATGGCTTTTGTTTTTAGTCTCTACCTTTTGATTTCAAGCCAGTCAACCGTTATTCCACAAACAGGGCTAATACATTCCAGGCCACCCAGAAATCATTTTTCTTTTGTGCCTTTGTAAAATGTTCTAGGTGACGGGTACTCATTTTCTATCCCTTAAACATGTGCCTGGATCTCAAAAACAATAGGAAGGAGCAAAGGAGGTCAGCCAAGCACTTCTCTCACCTCCCTTTATTGAGATTTTTAGGTACTTGAGAACTCTTAGCTGAGCATACATGGAAGTCTCTAGTGCACTGAGGAGAATTCCAGATAAGTATGAAGCTCCCTGAACAGCCTTATTTACAAAAGACCACTTTCAGTTTTGTTTCAGTAGATGCAGGAATAGAAGATAGTCTTCTATTTTTTTGAAAGTCAATTCTGAGAGGTTAAACTCAAGGGGCATGTGAAAACCTGGACTTTATTACAAATGCATAATAAAATGGTACAATTGATTTATGTAAACATTATCTCTCTGGCAGTAACAAATATTAAAAATGTTAACCTGAAGAGTGGCAATAAATTACCTTCAAAGGGATATGTTATGTTCTCTCTTATAGCATCGGGAAAACCATGACATCCGCTATCTAATCTAATAACATGCACACAGACTCTGCCCCACATACATTTAAACTAATTTTGAAGGGTATGAGAAGCTTTTCTTCCAAACAATGAGTCGATAAGATTCCACTCTGAGGATCATCATCATCCATAAAGAGCTGCTCACTTTTTTTTTTTATTCAAGTTCTAGATATTTATAGAGCAAAGCAAGGACTCATTGTTTAACTAGAGAGCTGTTCTGAAATCCTATTTTTCCTTTCTCTAACTTTATGAAGTGAAAATCAACCACCCATTCAGGATATGTTCACACATACACATTATATGCTTAAATTTATGTTTACTTGTCAAATTCAAAAATTAAAAGCCAAGATTTTTGATGTCATTGCATTATTGAATGAGCAAAAAAAAAAAAAAGAGAGATAGAGAGAGAGAATTCAGGGCTCTACAGAATGATGCAAAGAGAGTAGTTTGTGGGTGCCTAAAAGTACTGATGTGTTAAAAAAAAAAAGAGTAGGGGGATATGGCAAAGGGGGCCACATCAAATGACTGACAATTTGGAACAAGCCTAGGGGTGCATGATATGGGATAGGAGAGATAGCATGGGCTTTTAGGAGAAAACAAGAAAAGAAAAGAAACTGGGAGAATTAAATAAATAAACAAACAAACTAACTAAGCATACCAAGGACAATAGCTGTGTGAGCATAGAGATCACAAAACAAAACAATAATTTGAGAAGAAATGGTAAAGATTAATACTGAAATGCTTCTGACAAAAGACTTTATTCAAAGAGAAATCTGTTTTCTTTTCAATTCAATCAAAATATGAAGCCTCCTTTATTGTCTTGTCAGAGATCAATGCTTCTCTAAAAGATTCGATCCCACATTAAGAAGAGTCTATAGTAGCAAAATTAATGCAATAAAATGTCATCAGTAAAACCCTGGTTCAGTTACTTTCCTCATTCCTGAGAAAAGCAACTTAAGGCAGACCACCGGAAGTATGAAGTAACGAGTCATGCCTTGTCTGCAGGCAGAAAGCAGAGATGTCAAATCTGGTACTCAGCTGGCTTCTTGGTTATTCAGTCTGGGACTCACCTGTGAACTGGTGCTGCGCACAACCAGAATGGACTTCCCCTCCTGCCTTAAACCTCTGTAGAATTGCACTTATGGATGTTAATTCTGATGCTCAGTTGAGTTATTTCTTTTTTTAATTCGGTCTGGGACTTTAATGCACAATATGATGCTCCCCACATTTACAGAGGGTCTTCCTTTCTCAGTTAACCCTCTCTGAAAAATCTTCCTAGCTGATTCTATGCTCAATCAAGCTGATGGTGAAATTTAACCTCCATAAATCCAATTGAGTACTGCACTGCAGGAGCACACTGGGGCGGGAAGGCACAGGCTAGAGTTTGTCCTTGAAAAACATGAGATTCAATGTGTTTGTAAGAATTCATGCTCTGCTTATGAAACATGCTTAAAAAATAAAATCTAAATATGACTGAGATTATTACAAAGCAATCACTTCAACAGAAACATCTCATGGGAAGAAAAACATTTTTTCAGAGAGAAGAATTTTTATGAGCTAAAAAATGTAAATCTCGGAAAGATGGGATGATGCTCTCAGATTTGCTAAAGCAATCAGGATTCTCCAGGAATAAGTGGTGGAGGGCAAAAAATTTTTCACAAATCTTAATCTAAATGTTTATATGCTTTAATAATATGTAATTTCAGCAGAAGTGTTTTCAAAAAGAACTCCATAGTAGGGGCAGTACTTCTGATATAGGCATGGCTGTGATATGCAATGACATCTGGTGGTCACATACCTAAATTGAAGATTCTATGTTTCAATAACTGATTACATTGCTTCACAAATTTAAATAATAGTAAAATTTAAAGTAAAAATTTAAGTAGCAGCAAATATGTTAAAATCCTACAGACAAATTTTCCATACATGGTTCCTCAAAGAAAACAAACAAAAACAAGTTTTCTTAATGTAGGTGTATGGGCCTCAGAGGCTTCTAAGGGTCTAGAGATGAGCCTAGCCTCAGCCAGTACAAATTGATGATAACACATGCTCCTAAGCACTTCTGAATAAGCCAACCTGGGGTCTGCCTGGGGTCTTGATGAGGGTGGAGTTCACATACAACACTCCTAGACCAGCAAAGGATCACTGTCTGAAGCCTCAGATACCAGCAAATCAAAGTTCTTTCCCCTGTCTGGGAGAAGGACTGGGAAAAGAGTATCTAAGGTTTTCCCCTCCATAATAAAGTTGGACTTGCTTGTTTCAGCTTGTCTTAGAGGCTGAGTCTTTTTTTCTCTGTTCCATTTTCCCCTCCCCCAAGGGAAAATAGCATGACCCTGAGCATAGAGGCAACCCCAATATCTGATGCTGAAATAGGGTCACCCCAACATCTTAAAGTCCCATTTTGAGTGGCCCAATTCAGAAGTAATTTAAAATCTTATCAGTGTTAAACAAGATTCCATATTAGTTGACCCAACCTTCAGAAAATGGTGTTGACCAAAGCTATGAAAACCAGAACAGAAAATATGCACTTGGAATATGTCTTTATCACAGTGAGTCACTGGACTTTTCAGGGAGGAAGGTATGTTTTAGCCAATATTCCTTTAGTCAGTTGGTCTTTCTTCTATAAATGCTGGCATGTTGAAGACAGCCTTGGTTTTGCTGTTGGCAAATGATAGTATTAGTCCCTAGATCAGGCCTATAGAATAAATGCCCTTGTCCTGATCCCGGTAATCATATCACTTCCTCCTATCATAACAAACCTATACAGTCTCTGGAAGGCTGCTTAGTGTCTCCTGAGTGGCTCATGTTCTTTTCTGTAAGACAGAAAGAGCTTATCCCTTTATTCTCCCTTCCTTGAGTCCACCTGTATCTCCTTGTCTCAATGACTTGTCCTCAATCTTCTGACACTCTGGTTTGGGCCCTGTTTAACTGGACAAGCCACTGGCACTTCTCTTTTCATATAAAATAAATCACCTGAAGTTTCATTCATTTTGATAAATTCTCTTGACAAATCTTAAGAAATGTCCTGTACCACATACCAAGTCACTCATCTATAATCCAGGCCTGGTCTCTGTGCCTTCCTTTATTAGCTTCTATCTAATGGATACCACTAGTGGTTAGAGATGTGAACTAACACATCTCTAGACAGCAGAAAGCCCATGAGGCCTGAACCCTGCACAAAGAACTACAGCAACTAAGAAATCGACTTCCCCCGAGGAAGATCATATCAATTGGTTATCCAATACCAAAGGGTCAGTCTTGAAAACACACATACAAGTAACATTATACAGACTGGTTACATATGTGTGTAGCAATAATTAATGAAAAAAGTGGGATCATAACTTTGAAAAGCAGAAAGAAGGGATATATATTGTTGGTGGTAATATAAATAGAAGGGGAAAATGATATACTATAATCTCAAAAATAAAAGAAATATTTTAAAAGAAAAAAGACTGGAATTAATAAGGTTAAATCCTTTAAATTTTAGGGGTGTTACCAATTTCTACCCTTTCTCTCTCCTGGACTACAGACAAGAACCACAGCATCAAGTTAGTCAACAGTTTTTGCATTTCCTGCAGTCATTATCAGCTATCTGAGGTCCAAAAGGGCCATGAAATTTTATTTGGGCAGCTGCTAAATACCCTTTCTTAAGTGATGTCATGTTCTATAAACAAGTTCCAAGGCTCACCCTGGCTATTCTTCCTACCTTACAGAGAAAAACTATGTTCCTCAGTGATGCCAATATCCACCTCAACAACATCCATCTCAACAACATATTTCTCATTGTTTCAGTAAATGAATTCAACACACTTTACGTTGTTAATTAACTATGCAATTAGTAGTCTAGTCATTGTTCTTCAGAGAAACAGAATCATCAGAATAAAAGAGAGAGAGATGCAGGGAGGGAGGGAGGGAGGAAGGGAGAGAAAGAGAGAAAAAGACCCTAAGCTTTATTCAGGGAAGCCAGCAAGTCCCAAGCTTGTGAGGAACAGCCTTAATTTGCAGTTCAAGTTCACGAACAGTTAGCTGGTAAAATCTCGCTGCCTCAGGAGATACTAGTCACTTCCCTCTTAAGACCTTCAAGTGATTGGATGGGCATATTCTAACCCATTAGGTTTATAAATCTACTCAAGCGCTATTTTTATTGAAAACTGCCATTGCGACTACATCTAGATTTGGTACAATTAAGCATTAAACAGTCTAGTGTACCATGCCCATTTCTACAAGTCCATAGATCTCATTTCTTGCCATCCACCATAGCAATTTCAACAATCCACATGGCGTAGACTGTAATTTTCCATGAGCCACTAAGTTTTATCATAGTTGTATCTCAGCATTATCCTGGATCCTTACAAGTATATTAAATCTGCTCTCTTAAGACTATTTCCATAGCAACACCCTCTTCATTTTCTAATGTGTCCTTTCACATTTTAGGCATCACCCCTGTATGTATCCTTCTGCTTCCTTCAAGTACATCTTAGCCAGGTGCTACAACTCTTTCTAAGTTTATTTCTTCTTCTCCTTTAGCCGAACTCTAGCATAGCACTGGCAGGGTCCTATTGCGTTCTAACTCTGTTTTGTTCTAGAGCCACAAGGAGTTTAGAAATGTTTCTGTAAGTTCAAAAATCTTCAGAAGATTCTAGAAGTATATATTCAAAATTCATGATTTTGGAGTATTATCAACTCTGGTTTCCTTCTCCCACATATCAGTGTTCCACTACTTCTCAAATCAGAGCCCTGATTTTAGCTGAGCAGGTGTCTAATAAAAATATGACCTTTTTTTTTGAGCTAACCTGCTCTTACAATTTAATATTTGGTCTGAGTTTCAATTTCTATTTTGGAGGTTCTATTTTATTTATTTCTTAGCTATTTTTGTTTTATGCTCAGTAGAAGAAATGGAAGCCTTTTATTTGCTACCTAAGAGACCATCTGGTTTTCACACTTTGATGCTAATCAATCATTCCCTCTTTTCTCATTTTTTCCAGAGGATCAGCTTCCCCAGCAATAGCCTCCAACTCCACAGTGTTTATAATTACTTTCTCAAAAACTTGATTCACCGTATTTAGCAAAGTACTTTCTTTTTACCTGCTTCCTTTCTTGGTTCAGCACTGATATAAGTTTCAGTACTTATACTTTCCTATTATACTAACAGCAACCAGTATTGACTAATACTAGGGAGTTATCATTGCTAGATAGTTGTAGTATCTAGTTCCAAAATTCCCATCAGACTGTACTTTCCTAGAATGCTAATACCACTGTTGTGGTTGGACATCTCAATGATAGAATCTTAAATAACCTGTTGGAAGGAAATTTAAGATCAACACCAATAATAGAAAATAATCAAAATGGGCAAAAAGAAACTGAGACTCAATACTAACCAATAAAAGGCCTCAGTAATCTCTACACAGCTGATGCAAACTTTCAAAATGATCCTATGATTGGGAAACGTATTTGGGGCACTTTCCCCCTGAATTAGGTAAAAACAGAAAGATTTAAACTTACAAGTGATGGATTCAGTGAAATGAATAGGTTTTCAACTGCAAATACTTCCAACCAATAGGGGAGTGAGCTCTTACTTTTAAATGGGTGTCTTAGTTAGGGTTTTATTGCTGTGAAGATACACCAAGACTCTGACAACTCTTATAAGGAAAACATTTAATTGGATTTGACTTATGGAGATCATGACCATGGCAACTCTTATAAGGAAAAACATTTAATTGGGACTGACTTACAGTTTCAGACGTTAGGTTCATTATCATTATAGAGAGAAGTATGACAGCATGCAGGCAGACATGGCGATGGAGAAGTTGCTGAGAATTCCATCTTGATCCACAGGCAGCTGTGGGAAAAAACAACACTGTGTACCATACTCGGCTTGAGCATATATGACCTCAAAGCCCACCTTCATGATGATACACTTTCATTAACAAGGCCACACCTTCTAATATTGCCACTCCCTATGAGCTAAGAATTAAAATACCTAAGTCTATGGGGGTTATTCCCATTCAAACAACCACAATGGGAATCAGAATAACACATAAAGGGATCAAACACAAATAATGTGTTTACCAACAAATTTCTAGAGAGGTACCACTTACCAAAATTAAATCAAGATCAAATTAAAGACCTAAACAGACCTATAACCCCAAAGGAAATCGAAGCTGTCATTAAAAGCATCCCAAGTAAAAAAAAAAACCCAGGTCCAGATGGTTTCACTGCAGAACTGTACTAGACATTAGAAGAAGAACTAGTACCAATTTTCCTCAAACTGTTCCACACAGTAGAAATTGAAGGAATATTGCCAAACTTTTTATGAGATCACAATAACCCTAATACCCAAGCCACTCAAAGATGCAGCAAAGAGAATTACAGACCAATTTCCTTCACTAATATTGATGCAAAAATTCTCAACATAATTCTGGCAAACAGAATACAACATATAAAAAATATCATTAACCAAGATCAAGTAGGCTTCATCCCAGAAATGCAGGGATGGTTCAACATATGAAAAACTGTAATGTCATCCATCATATAAACAAACTGAAAAAAAAAACACATGGTTATATCCTTAGACACTGAAAAAGCTTTAGACAAAATTCAAAATTTATGATAAAAATCCTGGAGAGATCAGGAATACAGGGAAAATACGCAAATATAATAAAGGCGATTTACAAGAAGCCGACAGCCAACATCAAACTTAATGGAGAAAAACTCAAAGCAATCCCACTAAAATCAGGAACTAGACAAAGCTGTCCCCTCCCTCCTTACCTATTCAATATAGTCCTGGAAGCTTTAACTAAAGCAATAAGAGAAGAAAAGGATGAGGAGATGGGGAGGAGAGTGACCAGGAGGAGTCGAGAGGGGGAAGTCAGATTGAACAAGGAGATACATGGATTAAAAAATGAGACTTTATTCTATAAAAATAAGAAAAGAAAAGACAAAGGAATCAAAAAGAAGAAAGATTAACATATCTTTACTGTATTGTCTCCCCCATTCTGATGTTCTTTGAATTCAACCAAACTGAATATTAAAAGCCTGTTATGTAAAAGGAATTTGTTATCTACAATCATAACATAAATCTGAAAATTAAGTACTACTAGAAAACTAAGTAAAGCCTTATTTAAAAAAAAGATATTATTTGGTTAAGTTAAACATTTTTGACTTGTGATGTTAGAATAAAATATTTTATAAAATATTTCATAAATGGAATATTGAAAAGCTAGGAGATAACAGTTATGAGCTAGAGATATAACTAATTTGGGAAAATGCTTGCCTAACATACATGAAGCTCTCTCAGTTTTATCTCCAGTACTACGTAAAACTGGATGTGGTGGGCACATACCTGTAATTACTGTACTTGGGAAATGGAAATGGGACGGTCAGAAGTTCAAGGTCATCTTCTCCTTGTATTTCACAACACATTCCAAGAATGGAGTCTTGTGTTGAGATTTCTGAGTTCTTGTGAGAAAACTCCAAGATATCAAGACAGGAGTCTTGGTTGGTGGCCTCAATTTATTTAAAACATAGAATTGTTCTTGGATTATGCTTTTGTGCCAGTCCCAGATGCAGCATGTGAAAGTGAGTTTACTTCAGATTGTCCATTACATCTGGCTCTTGTTATTTGTTTATATACATCAATGGGAAAAAAGCATAGTTTTGCCACACCCAGCTTGGCTGAAATGTGTGACTTGCCCTTGCAACTGTAGACTGTACTCACATGACTCCTCTTAACCCTCTGAGTATAAATTGTCTGATGCTCTGAAGAAAGTTGACTATTGCATGAGACTTCAGTCTGACTAATTTATCAGCTTTATTGTTCCAGGTCCCACCACCTCTAGAGTGGTGACACTTGGCTACAAAGTTAACATGCAATCCTATCTCAAACAAACACACTCATAGAAAGGGGGTTGGGGAAAAGAACACGTGATTAGTCCTACATTTGTTACATTAACCTGCATATAGCTCATTCTAAAGATAAACTGGAAAACATGTACTATAATATCTTAAGGGCAGACAATGTTATTTATTTTAATTCAAGCAACTGGCTCAAATAAGCACTTAGTAAATGCTAATAAATTAGGAAGATATAGCTCAAGGTGATTTGCTAAGATGGCCATAGTTGCATACTTAATGTCTAACCACTACTTCAATCTGTGTCTATCTGCCTCCAAAACCTTTATGAGCTCCTTAGTACCATGGTGAGTGAAAGAAGATGACTGTTCTTTGTTTTGATATCCTGTATGACTCATCAACAATGTACATCTCTTTCTGTAGCTGCAGGAAGCCCAGCTGTATGATATATGTCTTTGTGGAGCTGTAGTCCATAAAGGTACCTATTTCTTCCTTAACTCTAAAATAATGACAAAGAAAAACTAGATTTTATGGGCAAATTAAACTAGATTGTTCAGATTTCTGAACAACAAAAGTAATTTACTTGTTCATAGTCCAGATCAATGGTTCTCAACCTGTGGATCGTGACTCCTTTGGGGGTCAGCTGATCCTTTTATAGGGGTTGCCTAAGATCATCTGTGTATCTGATATTTTATTATGATTCATAATAGTAGCAAATTACAGTTATGAATTAGAACAAAAATAATTTTATGGTTGTGAGTCACCACAACATGAGAGGCAGGAGAAATAAGGAAGTTGAGAAGTACTGTTCTAGACCTACAAGTCAAATGACTGTATTGGACTTTCTGATGAGACCTTCCTAGAATCATGATTTTGTTTCTCATTGAATGTCAATATTTCTGACAATATCACATTTTCATATCTGATTCTTTGTGAGCCCATATATAAAGTATGAATTCTACAGTAAAATTTCTGCACATAGGTTATGATTCTCAAGTCTGATGTTAAGAAAGTTTATTCATTATATTCAGAACATTTCAACATTATAATCTATACTCAGCCTCCAGTCTTCTACTAAATTTTCTCTTTTTATCTTCTAAATTTTTTCTACTTCAGTTGTCAATACTCAGCATGCTTTGACTATTACATATAGTATTGAAAAGGGCACATAAAATACCAATTTTTTGAGGCAAGATATTGTTATGTAATCTTGTTTTTTATGAAAGTTTCTATGTAGACCATGCTGGCTTTAAATGCACAGAGAAATGCCTTCTGCTGTCTCCTAAGTAATAATATTAAAGAGGTATGCCACCACACCTAGTCTAAAGCATATTTTTTTTAATTGACTAAAGAAATTATTTTATGTATGGGTATTTTGTCTGCATGTATGTTTTCTCTCTTTCACTCTCTTTCTGCGTGTGTGTGTGTGTGTGTGTGTGTGTGTGTGTGTGTGTGTGTGTGTGGTGTGTAGTGAGATCTTCTGGAACTGGAGTTACAGATGGTTATGAGACACCTCATGGATGCTGGGAATCTCTGGAAGAGCAGCCTCAATGCATGTTCATTTAAATAAACATTTATTAATCTCTTCCTTATAATTTTTTGTTCAGGGTAATAATTCTTGTCATACAAAGACTATCTACTTCTGGTAATGAGAAAATAAACCTGTGTTTATTCCAACCAGCACTCTAGGGTTCCAATTCCTAGAACCAAATGGACGCCTAGCACATAAGGGAGAAGTGGAACAAAGGGAAACACATGGAAGATAGATTTCAGTCTAGATTAGATTGAGTCCTGAACACACAAGGAAGGGAGATTATAAAAAGAAGATGGTAAAGAGTTATCTTAAACAAAGCTCTGTTCCCAGGCTTTGGCAATGACCTTGGAAAGCTGAGGAATATTACCAGGGGAGACTTAACCAAGGCTGCACAGTGCAGAACAGCTCTGCACCACTCCCTTAGTTCTAGGGAAGACTTCCTGTTTCTCTGCTGTGGAGTGTTTCCTGGTGCCATTTCTCTACTTGATTGGGTACAAACTCATTCCATAACTCTTTAATTTTAAGCCACTTGCTGTGTCTATCATTGAACTTTTCTGTGGCCAAGCAAATGGAGGAAGAGGAAAGTGGCTAAATTCATCTGAAACCTGAAGCAAAGTGTTCTCAGTTATTTTCATTTCTAAATTGAAACACAGCTGGACTTGGCTTCTACTCCGAAAAAAGAAGTTATAGCAATTTTAACTAAGCATCACATATAGAAATATTCACAAGAAGATGCCCAGCGCTCAGTGGAAATCCATAGAAGTTTCCTGATTTTTTAACATGTCTCCAAACACTAGGGGATCCATATCTGCTCCTCATCATCTTCTGAATTCCATGAGCATTGGAGCATCATCAGTCTAGGCTGCTGCTGCTGAATCCACCTAAAATGATACAAGAGGCACACTCACTGCGGACACAAGATGGAAAGCCAACCCTAAAAATTCAGCAGTAAAAATCACTGCTTTGTGCAAAGTCCTTGAAAGAACAATGCCCCAAGTCTATGATGGGGAAAATGGAAACAAAGTAAATAAATACACAATCTAATCCCACCTGTGAGAACGGCCTCACCTACGCTCCATCCCAGCAGTCGTACTAATAGAGACTGGAGGAACTCCTCTTGTCAATTTCAGTCATGTCCTAGTTTTACAGGGTAGGGGTTTGCAGAATAAAACCATAGACAGAAAAGGGAACAGTCATTGACAAGACACCTTGAGAAGGGTATTAACTGTCCCAAGACTTAAATAGCCCCACAGGGATCTTTTTACTAATAGGCTCTTTAGAAGAGGAATGCCTTGTCTCATCATGATTCCATATCCAGAGCTGTGCTGATACCCACTAGTCTTCTGGATGTGTAAGAGTAACCTGGGAGGAGGGATGGTTGTGCACTGGTTTACCTTCATTTCAAATGAGACATAGCTTCCTCAGATCCTCCAAGGTTTACATATTCTAGTGTTGGGCCTGAATGACAGTGAGTCCCTTGGAAGCCAGTCTTTGCTGGGTTGTCTCAATCTTTTGCAGTTCTACTAAACTGAAAACATATTTGAGTCAGTAGGAATAGTGAGATGATTTTCTTTTGCTGCATTTGAAAACCAGCTAAGATCATGGTTTTTCCCCTTTCACAAACAATAAGCCAATGACCTCCTGATAATAGCTAGCCTGTTTTCCCTTAGGTGGGGGACCGTCAACAGGGCTGAATTAATGTTCTTTGTAAAGCTCTCATTAGTGCAAATGGCACAAGAGGTAAAAATGGAACTCCACATGCAGGCCTGTTTTAAACACATAGCCATCTGTGCTCATGAGTCATGCATTATGCTTTTAGGTAATCCTGTCAGCAACAATGCTGGATTTAGGAAGGTGTCTGACCTCAGGCATTAACTAGAAAAACACCTTATTCTTTCAATCCTGTCCCAACAGCCTATTTCCTTTTATAAAAATGAAAGAAGCAAAAAAGAAAGAAAAAAGACACACAAAGCATCAGGTACTGTTACAGAAGCTTATTTTTCCAAAACACTCAGAGCACATGTGGAAATAGCCCCTTGATCTTTCACTGTTACTATCAGTTATATAACTTGAACATCACTTCTATCAGTGATTTAGGCAAACACGACCATCAATGTTTAAGGCAAATCTCTAAGTCCTCAAATCCAAAGAGATTTATGTAGTTGCTATGCCTGGAATCTAAATGTTTCATCATAAACTGAACCTGACATGAACTTTTATTTGTTTTTTCTCTGACATCGTTCTATGGAAGGTTTTATTTTAAGTGAATCACTGTCACATTTATGGAGATTTTGAACATTTTATTCACAACAAGAGATCGTTCCAATACTATTGTTTTCTTATCTTTTATGTGAGTGATACGATGTTTGTCCATTTCTCTCATATTTTAGCCTTTCTGGTTCTGAATAATTGGACCAGATGGGGAGAAGAGAGAGTGACTGGGAGGGGCAGGCAGGGGAAAGGAGTTTGAACAAGGGGATACATGGATTAAAAATATGATTTCATTCATAATAATAAAAAAGAAAAAGAAAAAAAAAGAAAGAAATAGGGAGTTGCATCTAATTTAGCCCACTACTTTTTCTCCAGTAGCATGGATCGTTACCATTCCTATTGTCCTGCCTCGTAGGAAGGATGGTTCTGTATAACAGTATACTTGTCATGGACTGATTTGTTAGGCAAACAGATTGTGAAAGGGTGATTTCAAACCTGTGAGAAATTGGAACACCGAACATAGAGAGAAATATTTGATCAAACTCCAGATTTGCAGCACCTGATGGGTCGAACTTCTGAGAGAAAGGGACACAAGCCAAAGATGAGCTTGAAAATGTACCTTGATTTAACCTAATATACTTTGGAATTTATTTTTTATCACTACACAATGATATCACGATGCCTTTCATTTTAAGAATCATCATTCTATTGCTTCCTGGCCTTCTTGCACAAAGAGCCATCATTTGTAATGTTTATTTGTCTGACATAAGTAACAATAAAAACAGTAAGTTGTTTTCTTGAGGGGAACAAAGTCACTTTCTCATTGTGTCAGGGAGACCAGTGGCTCTTGTGGGGTTTATTCTGCTTCAGAAAGATTGCATTGCTACAAAGAAAGACAGAGATGCATTTGAAGAAGGAAAGGGAAGGTCAGCTGAGGAAAAGCAAACAGATGAATGATGCGAAAACACACCTTGTCTTCAACAACCTGGAGTCAAACAGCTGTCATCCCAGCACTTGAGGGGCAGAAGCAGGAGGATCAGAAGATCAAGATTGTCCTTAGATAGACAGCAAGTTTAAGGATGAGCATAACAATTAAACAAATCAAATCATCCTAATAGGTACCCAGAGTTGACAACTTGTGTTTTTACGTATAGAAGTGTTGAATCATGAAAGCATCTCCAAATCTATACAATTAGCAAATGGAGTGTGGTGGTGAAACAAGACACTGAGGTTGGCCAAATGCAATAACTCCTGGAGCCTTCAAATAATTTAGTCTAGCTATTATTTTCCTACAGTCTAGCTATAAAATCTGTATAGTAATCGAAAAGCCGTGAATTGTAATTTCACATAGAAAATGATATGATACAGTTAGTATAACATAGAATTAGCATGAAGGAAATGTGTATTTTTTCTAAGTCCCCCCATCTATGAGTGCTCCTCATTGTCAAAGCTTGCCCTTATTTTGTTTCACTAGTTTTATTTGCTGGGAGTCTTCTACTTCTACAGAAATGCTGCTGTCTGGACTTGTTTGAGGGTAGGGGGTCTCTGAAGCTTTGCATTATTCTTATTCTAAATTCTAAATAGAGACTTCAAAATAACCACACATTAGTGTTAGTGTGTTTACATTGTCCACTGCCAGCCTTAAAAACTGTAAGTGTTTCTTCCCATAAATTTAACCAAAGGAAAATCTTACAAAATGCATTTTCAAACTCTGGGGTGGGGGAGCCTCCCATATACTAAACTCTGACATCCCATTTCTCAAGGGAACACATTGGTGAGACAATGAGTACATGCTGCCATAAGGACTGTGCTGGAGGAAGGTTGGCTGTCTAAGGCTGAACATAGAAAAGACCTGGTTTAAATCTGAAGTTGGGCTGGCTGACTGGCTGGTTTCATGCTGGGTTCTCCTTTCTTCCCCTAGGTATATAAGCCACTCAGAATCCTGCCCTAATTTCTTTCTGTATGACTCTCCTGTTTCTTTGTTGCCCTCCATCTCTATTTTACCTCCCAGACTGGAGGAACAAGAGCACAGAAAACAGGCACCCTAGAACCTAAGTGAGAAGATGTAGTGGGAATGAGAAGGGCAGGCAGAGGCATCCCTGTAGCTTTGTCCACCGACTTACACTCTCAGGCAAATTCTTTATTTTTTATAACACTCTCGTCAGGTAGACTAAGTGCAAAAACTAAGCAAACATTCTGTTTCTGATAGAAGACCAGGCATAATGGCTGTCTAGAATCTTCAGCCCAGTGAATATGCTTATTGCTGATATACAGCTACTCATTCAGGGTTTTGCAGAGGAAATTCTTGCACCTGGATGCAGTTATCCTGGCAAGGACTGATGTCTTAGTTAATATGAGACTGTCCTCCCAGGTATCTGCTCCCTCTATGACCCAACTCAGAGATCAAGTAGTCCCTAGAGCCAGCTTCTCATTCTGTTCTCACAGTCAGCCCTAGCATTCCCACCAATATCAAAAGGTATTCCCACAGGGCAATATGAAAAGGTCATGCTGGTCCCTCTAATTGAGCAAGCAGGAACACAGGCATGTGGAAGTTCTGATCCCTTTGAAATGTGCTTGTAAAGTGTGACCAGGGAAGCAAGAGTCCTGGGAACATTCAGTCATCTGTACCTTGCCTTTGTCAGTTTCACTGTAGAATTTCTGTTCAAAAATGGGGAGATTCATTTCATTGGATTTAAAATCAAAAGGAGCATACAGTTAACTTACAGTAGAGTATAAAACACATCTGTCAGTATTTTCTTAGCTTTTTGTCCTTTGTTGAAAGCACTTTAATATGTTTATTACATTGACTGTCCTCTCCATTAAATAGGACCTGCTATGAATCAGATCAAAGATGTCATTGACAGAAAGAACATTTAGCTTATCTCATTCTAAAGCTTCATTGCTCATGAATCTGCAAACAGCTTGGAAATTCAGGCACTTACATGAGGAACAAGAAGATATATGATTCTGAATAAACCTCTTATAGTGCCTAGATTACCTCTTTAACATACCAGGGTCAATATTGACTTGTTATATCTAAGCATCATGGTATATCTGACATACACAAGAAATGCAATAGTCAGAAGTAGAACACTTGGAAGATCCAGAGCCCCGGATCAATTGTTCTGCCCATTTCTAGATGTGTAATTTAGTAGGTCACTTTCCTCATTTCCACATTTTTTTGTAAAGCAAAAATAACCAAATTAAACATATCTTTTTCCTTAAACTTTTGTTTTAATTTTCAGTCAACATGTAATAATCATATATATTTATAAGGTGTACTATATTAATACAAATACATGATCAGACATATTTATATGATACAGTATATTAATACAAGTACATAATGTTTAGTGTGCAATTAACATATACATTTTCTCCTCAAAATCCCAACACAATATTTTACAGACCTTATACTACTTTTTATACAAGATTATTCTGAAGTTCATAAGAGGTCCTGAGTATAAAGGTATTACAGTGTCCTCTCTGTTGTCATTGCCATTCTGCATGTTGAATCATAATCTCATATCAGTCAAGGGTAGAAAACCTTCTTTGTGGAATGACAGATGGCTAAGTGGATAAAGGGATGTGCTGCTATGTCTGTGACATTAGTTTGATCTCAGAATTCACATGGTAAAGGGGAGACCAAACTCTGAAGCATTGTCTTCTAACCTGTACTTTCATATCATGGCACATGTGTGACCAAACACACACACACACCAGTGAGGGGAGAAACCCATGCACACTCAAAATAATAATAATGGTAAAAAGTAGAAATAAAATGTGAAATGTAAGCCATCTGAAAAAAAAATCAGTACACAGTCCTTTAAGTCAATATGAAGGTCATACATTGCCTTAAAGAAAAGAAAAAGTAGCCCTTCAAATTATCAAGAACTTACTTCCTCTCAAGGTACTTGAAATAGGAGAAAATAGCAGAATATAGATGATATGAAAGGAGAAATAGAAACATAAAAAGAAAGAGAAATGTCAACACAGAAGAAGTAACAAAAAGGGACAAATAATGTCAATATTGTTTGATAAAGCCTCAAGAAATCATATTAGTTTATATTTACATTATATTTGTATTTCCCTGAAATTATGCACAATATATATAAATATATGATTACACAGAGAGAGGGGGAAAAGAGAGGAGGGGGGAGCAAGAGAAAGAGATTAAACAAACTATACCACTTGTGACAAGGCACCTCACAAGAACCATAGACTAATAAAACCATGATACCAGTAACAAGAGACCTTCTTTTGAGTGCTTAGTCAGGACAGCCCAAAGGATTCCATCAAACAATACAGGCAAGTGCTCATATTCTTGGGTGTCTTTCACAGGTTAAAAATTAGCTCCTAACTTTGGTGCTGGAGAGATGACTCAGCATTTGAGAATACCAGCTGCTCTTCCCAAGATCCAGGTCCCAATACCAGCACTCCCATGGTGCATCTCAATGGCCTGTAACCCTAACCCTAACCCTAACCCTAATCCTAATGCCCTCTTCTGGACTCCTTGGGCAATGCATGCATGTGATGTCTTACATGCAAGCAAAACACTCATACACATAAGATACAAAAATTTGAATTTGAAAATAGCTATATGTACCTACACTAGAACTTTTGGAATTTACATTAACTTTTAGGAAAATAAAATAATATTTAGAACAAAAGTATTTGTCTTCTCTGCCAACAGAAAAAAAATAGCTCCTATTTTTGAATACATTTCACACTTAAGACACAAGATTTGTATTATTCAAGCTAGACCTAAACTAAAGCCCCCTTCTTATGTGTTAACTTCCACATAGCAGAAAGTGCTATGTCCGCTGCCAAGGAAGAGAAGCATTAGCCCTAACTTATTAGATGAAACCATGTGAATCTGTTTAATGGATAATACAGATTTATTAAGATATAAATTGGGGAGATACACTCAGGAATACAGAACAGGTAAACAGCTAAAATTGTTCTTTGTCCTGTTCAGGAGTGGGTGCCTTGGCTGTCAGGTCTCCGACTACACCAAAAAAAGGGCTCCAGACCCCCATCTCTCATCTTCTATCTGGTCACATATGCAGGTAAAGAAGCACTGCCTCTTTGGAGCCGGACAGTCCACGTACAAGGATCCCATCACCCTAACTAGCTATGACATCTATGAACCACAACAGTGATGGGCATGGCAAGATATCTATAAAGATCCAATGGTGATATTAACATGTTCGTGACAATCAACAGCTGTCTAGGAAGACTTAAGACCTACTCAACAGGAAGGAAACATGACTGGAACCAGAAACCTAGACACCTACTATGGCTAGTGAAGTCACAGAACTTAGAAAAGAGTCTACTGATACTTTGCCTGACCAGCATAAATCCTTAACTATATACTGAATCTTAAGCTTATGCACGCTGTCATCCCTCATCTATAGAGAGAAGTTTTTCTCTACAGGAAATGGGAAGTGTTAAAGAAAGCCACAGTCGGAGACAATGCAAAGATACATGAATTGTGAGGTGCCAAGTCACAATGAATACATCCACAGCACAGGTCCTGAGTCTATGGATCAGGAAACATTGGAGAAGGGGGGATGAAAAGATTGTAAGAACAAGAATAGCAGAAAGTCTGCTGTGTGACTGCCTGTTTTAGGAGATGTATCAACTAACCTGAACCATGGCAATATCAATTGACAGGCTAATGTAGAAGGAAGAGAATCTCATGGGGTTGCCCTGCCCTTAGACTCAGAACCATAGAAAACTAATGACTGCTGAGAAAGCTGGCCTAGCCTCTGCCAGGGCTGAGCCCCCTCACTGGTTGTCCAATACCAAGGAGACAGCCCTGAAACCACATGTACACAAACAACAGAATGGTCCACCATGTCATAATATTTATATATTTCTCTATCCTTCCTCTCTCTCTCTCTCTCTCTCTCTCTCTCTCTCTCTCTCTCTCTCTCTCTCTCTCTGTAACAATAATAATCAAAGGCAGGAAAAGCTAAGAATCTGAGAAAGAAGGAGGACATAGGGGAGGCTAAAGGGAGAGAACATGGAGGAGACTGGAAGAGGGGAAGATATCTTCGTCAGGGATTTTATTGCATTGTTTTAATAAAACATCATGAACAAAAGCAATCTGGGTAAAAACAAATAAAAAAGTTTGGTTGGTTGGTTGGTTTTATCTAGCTCTTTAGATAATAGTTCATCACTGAGGGAAGTCGGTTCAAGAACTGAAGCAGGGCATGAACCTAGAGATAGTAACTGAAGCAGAATGCTAACATGAAGGAATGCTGCTTACTGACTTGCTTCCTTATACTATCCAGAACCACCTACCGAGGACCACCTGCACATAATGAACTAGGCTCTGCTATTTTAATAAGTGATCAAGAAAATACCCTCATAAACTTGCCTGCAGGCCAATCTTATGAAGGAATTTTCTCAGTTAAGCTTGTTTTCCCAAATATATCTAGATTTGTGTCAAAGTTGACAAAAAGCGAACAGCACAAAAAGGATGAATAAAAATAATACAATTGTATTTTAAATATATTATATTTTGAATAAAATACAATATAATTAAAATTACTAGTTAATAATAGAAAATAAATAATAAAAAATAAACAAATAGAACTTAAAAATAAAGTGGAAAAAGACCTTCATCAATAAAATCAGACTTAGAAAGACATATTTAGAAACAGAATTTTCCCAGATGACACCTGGCCCTCAGAATAACTGAATTGGTGTCAGGAAGATATATAGAAAATTCAGAACTAAGACAGAAAGTCATGGGCTGAGACATCTCTGATGGAGAATATGTCACTTTCAGCAGCAAGTCTTTGTCACAGCACTCCTGAGGATTTTGTAGAGTGATACTGACAGTCATCACTGACTGTCACCTTTATTGTAACTATAGATACTACTGCCCAGACTCTACAAAAAGTTCTCAATTACTTGGATCTTATGGTTCTTAACAGCTTTCCATAAACTCCTTCCAATTGTGATAGGTGAGACACTACATATACTCCAACCAGTATTTCATATTCTCTATCATGGGATTCAAGATAGACAGAAGCTCTAAGCAGTATGAAAAAAAAAACAAAAAACAAACAAACAAAAAAAAAAAACCAGCATGGGTCCCCGACAGGAGGGGAATCTTAGAAACAGAGACAAGGACTATTTAAAATTTCTGACTTTAGTTAAAAAAAAAAAAAATTTACTTTGAGGATCTTTAGTCCATGGTGCTAATTCCACGTATCTAAATGGAATGTTTAATTTGCCAAGGTTCATTGGGTATCTACTCACAACTTTACACATATTAATTTTCACATCATTTTACTATGACATTTGAGAAACAAAAGCATTATTCTGCTTCTTTTTTGAGCAACTTCAAAGCACATATCCCCTAGAGTGCCCCAAAAGGCAGGCAGACAGATATGGGGGGGAAAAAAGGAAGAGAAAGTAACTGGAATGTCTCCTACAAAGAAGCCAGGTAAATCTGAGCAAACACAGGCATCTGATTCATGTTCATCCTGTCAAACACAGCACAGAGAGATGGAGGAGAGCCAGCCTTTTCAGGACAGCAAGTAAGATTTTCTTCTTTTGGGTTTGTCTATTTAAAAGATGTTCCTCCATTCTACTGAAAACATTTGCTAACTGAACTGTTTCAATCTGTTGTTGATTAGACTGCAATTTAAACAGACTGGAGAACTCATCTACCCAACGATAACTACTCAGGTAAAAACATTTTATACACAAGGTAGAATTCAAATTTATCTTGTGAATTTCCATCCCCTCTCCCTGATCCCACAAACATTAAAATACAGCTACATGGTAGTCTTAATACTTTTTTTGAGAAGCATCTCTTGAATATTTCAACAATCAAGTTTGTATTATCTACATTCTGTAGCCACTATCACATAACACACCTCATTTATTTGATGCCATTACAAAATGAGAATCTGTGATTTATCTATTAGACTGAGTCTTGCAATGTGTTTTGTTAAAACTATTTCATTTGAAAGTGTTTCAAAATGCACTGAAGAATTTCTGCCTCTTAAATAGAGGTTACCAGCCACACATTTGTCTGCCTATGTTGTTTGATATTCATGGTCAATACTTTAAACACCTTACTTATTGTCTTGCAGAGTTGTTATACAAAAATGCTTTCTGAAGAAGGCCAGTTGTCCATGCATAAAAGGAACACAAGCTACTTGCTGCAATGTATATTTATTTCTCTTGAGTCCACATCCTGTGTCATAAAATGACCATCAGTTGTGACTGATGAGAGAGAGAGAGAGAGAGAGAGAGAGAGAGAGAGAACAGAGTCTAAAATGTTAAGGCATGTTTGCTTAAGATTTGCCCAGAATTTTAAAAAGGAAGTTATAGGGGAGGCAAGTTCTTTCTGAATAAGAACTCAGAAAGCAGGCAGACTTGGCAGTGTGGTATCATAAGTAGCTTCATCCAAGGGAGGGCTTTCATGGTCCAGGAGGGCAGATCTCAGTAAGGGAATAGTTACTTCTACTCTCTGTGACTTCTGGTGTAGCTGAAGTTTCTAGAACAGACAGCTTTCTGAAGGGAGGTTTTCTTTCCAGGTGTTTGAGAGGGCCCATTAACATTACCTTACTATAAATGGAAAATAGTATTTCTTCAGGGTTTTATATTCTTTAGGGGCAGTTTAGAATGTCATATCTCTACTAATGGCCAGATATATAACTTAGCTCCCATTGTTTTAACCAAAAACTTTACAACATAGTAAATTTTAAAATTTAAAGAAAAAAATTTAAATTTACCAAATAGCTCTACTTTCCTCACAGAAAAGTACCTTCCCTTAATGGGCCTAAGATATCTCCACCTCGATCCTTTCCATTTGGCATTTTAAGCCCACAAAAATGACAATTATGATACATTCTGTCTACTTTCCAAGAGTATTTCAAATTCCATATATATATATATATTAATATTATTTGGTGATTTTACATCATATACCTCATCAAACTCAGGTATCAGTCCTCTCAGTTTCATACCCACTCTTAAGTTCTTCCCATTTAAAAAAAAAAAAAAAGCCCATTCATGCTGCTTATTTACTTACTGGAATATAATTAAATTTCCTGTGGCCAGAACCTTAAAGAAAAGGATTCCTTCCTCATCCACACCCCTGCCAGAGGCTGTCAATGCAGAAGTAAATCACTGTCATTTAGATATGTTCTATCCTTAAGCTTTTGTATACAATGATATCTTTTTTGTCTAAAGTCCACTAATGAGTGAATATATCCCCTCCTTCTCTTTCTGAGTTTGTGATACCTCGCTCAGGAGGATATTCTCCAAATCCATCCATTTGCCTGAAAATTTTAGGATATCATTTTTTCTTACTGCTGAGTAGTATTCCATTGTGTAGATGTACCACAGTTTGTTAATCCATTCCTCAGTTGAGGGGCATCTAGGTTGCTTCCAGGTTCTTGCTATTACAAATAATACTGCTATGAATATAGTTGAGCTAATGCCTTTGGAGTGCGAATGTGCATCTTTAGGGTATATGCCCAGTAGTGGTATTGCTGGATCCTTGGAGAGATTGATTCCCAGTTTTCTGAGAAACCACCATTCTGCATTCCAGAGTGGCTGAACCTGCTTACATTTCCACCAACAATGGAAGAGTGTTCCCCTTGCTCCGCATCCTCTCCAGCATAGGCTGCCATCTGTGTCTTTTATCTTAGCCAATCTGACAGGTCTAAGGTCGTATCTCGAAGTTATTTGATTTACATTTTTCTGATGGCTAAAGATGATAAGCACTTTTCAAGTGCCTTTTGGCCATTTGTAATTTTTCTGCTAAGAATTCCCTTTTTAGTTTTGAACCCCATTTTTAATGGGATTATTTAGGAGTTTTTGGCTCTAGTTTCTTGAGTTCTGTATATATTTTAGAGATAAATCCTCTGTCACTTGCAGGGTTGGTAAAACTCTTTTCCCATTCTGTAGGGTATCATTTTGTCTTATTGACTGTGTCCTTGTCCTTACAGAAGCTTCTGAGTTTCAGGAGGTCCCACTTATTGATTGTTGTTGTTAGTGTCTGTGCTACTGATGTTATATTTAGGAAGTGGTCACCTGTGCAAGAGGACAAGGATGCTTCCCCCTTGATTAAAATTAGTATGTTGTCAGGGCAACAAGAAATAGTGCCCAAAACTGATTGTGATAGGGGCTTCTCCTCATAATCTGGGAGATCATAATCTGAAGTTCATCCAAATTTATACTAAGCAAGAATATTGAAAGGGAAGATTACAGGATGATAGAGTATGGTTTATGAACCAACAACCCCCCTCTGCTGCCTCTGGGCTGTAAAGAATATTTTCTTCTCACTGTTTCCAGCTGAACTTCAGGCACAAGAGACCGGACACTGTCCCAATGCTTAGGAATGTGGGATGGCTTGGAATTATCCTTGTGCCAAACATAGTTCTTTTTAACACCAGAATTCTTCGGTCTGATTGTGATTTTTGAAAGTTAAGGCAGATCTGGAAAGGGGTTTCTGTGGTTTTATATATATATATTTCCAGACTAATTTTTAAAAGGAATATTAGAGGACAGAGCCATCTCTTTAATTATTTGCCATATTCAGGATCAATTTTTTTTTGAAACGGAGTTTCTCTGTGTTAACAGTCCTGGCTTTGTATACTATACTTGCTTTGTTTACTAGACTGGCCTCAAACTCACAGAGATCCTCCTGTCTCTGCTTTCCAAGTGCTGAAACTAATTGTGTGCACTTCCACCACCTGGCTTTCATGGCTTGACTCTTTAGGCCTAAGGGACTTCGGGTCCTAACCTTGAAGCTAGGCTGGGCCAGACACTTCTGACTACAGGTTTCTGTATTAGTAAAAGCCCTATGACATTATTAGCTTGTCAGTTTAGGGCTTCTTATTTTTAAACACTTAAACACTGCATGATTAATTTGACCACTTTTAGTTTAGGTAGCAAAATACCTTCATTCAGAAAGGTCTATTACTATATCATGGACCTAACGGATGCTATAAACATTTCACAGGGCAGAATCACTCCAGCCATGTCTGGTCTTCATGATCTAGGTGAGATGCCATAATCTCTGGAAGCAGATAAGAGGTGCCAGAGCCCTCGGTGTCTGAACAGAACTGTCACACTGTCATTAGAAAGACAGAAACCAGCCTAGAAATAGATCAGAAAGAGATCATTTCAAAGGCGTCACAATGGAGTTTTCTAACTTCCTGCTAAGTGGATGTCTCTAAAAACGGAGCTCACATTTTCTGCCAAACATCTGACACCAGAGGAAAGTAGAAATCAGGACAGCTAAGTACACAGGACTCCTGAGAACTTGGCACAAGGGGAAAAAGAATCTTAGTTTAGTTTCATTGCCAAAGTAGCTAAGGAATTCATATATGTATATTTGTATTTTTACTTTCAATATTGGAAATGCCGCTAGTCAATTTGAAGTGAAGTTTATTCTCTTCATAATGTTAAGCCAAGCTTTGAAATAGCAATAAGATCTTTGGCTAACTTTCAGAAGTTTAAAGGAATATCTAAAGCACATTCAAGCTCTCATTCAGCCATTAAATCCCTTCCACCCACCTGATTTTGTTAATGGACCCTGAGCTGCTTCTGTCTTATATTTCTACAAATAAGAAATATGTTGATGTTCTAAGAAGGGATGTGACAAGACAGAGCAAACTGAATAGCTTTATAGTCATGCCCTAAGAGAACAAGAATTAGCCCTTTGATTCTATTTGTGGTCTGTCTCCACCTCAGACCCCAAAATAAATAAATAAATAAATAAATAAATAAATAAATAAATAAATAAATAAATAAATAAATGCATACATGCATACATATATACATACATACATATATACATACATACATAAAATGCATAAGTTCAAAAGAAGTAAAGTAGAAACAGTGTGTACTGGATATTTTTATTGTTGCTATGATATGACAAAGCAATTTAAGAGAGAAGTTTCAACAGGAATACCTAGACAGTATGAAAATAAACAACATGTACAGAAACCCACCCCCAGACTAGAGCTGATGGAGACCCAGGGACTGGACACTATCCCAGGACCTCCTACTCAGGCCCTTCCATGCCACCCAACCTTCTTTGACTTTCTTGCTTCTTGGCTTCCTCCCTTTCCTCTTTCCTACTTCATTCTGTCTGAGCCACCCATGTGCAGCATCCAGTTCATCCCTGCCACCATAGCTGATCTTTGCTGATATGCCTTACTCCTCTGCATAGCACCAACTCACCATTCCATAGGGGACTCTGGAAAGGATGCTGAAGATAGGCAAGAGGCACACAGAGGGACATCACCTGGCAACCAGCCATCTGCAGAAGAGAGAGACAATCAGACAAAGGAAGTCTTCTGCTCATTCTTCCTGTTATCCCTCCCTGACAATGATAACAGGAAAGGTAAAAGTAGGAAATTTTCTCTCCTGGTACCCAAGAATCTGAGCCTTGTACCATAAATTTGTCTTAATTAAAATGTACTTTTCTCTTATAAAATCAACAAAATTACAAATGGCGTACATAGCAACACTGGCCCTGTGAGGCTGGTTTGGCAACAGAGAGGCTGGCCATGGTAGGCAGTCCATGAGTTGAATTTCTGCTGTCTTCTGGCCTTCAGTTCCTTGGAGAGGCCAAAGATATCAGGAAGAAGGAGGTGGCAGGGTTTGCAGGTAGCAGACTGGCTTTGGACAATGAGCCTCTGACCTTGCTGCAATTTCTGTTTCTACTACCACTAGTCTGTTTGGAATGTTGAAGTGAAGTGTCTTTGGAGATCAAAGCTGCTACCCAAGATTTGAGTTTAGGGACTGGGAACAGCCATGATAGATGGAGCACCCATGTCCAGCAGGTATCAACAAGATCCACCATTAGTAATGTTCTTGAAACAATAAAACCAAATGTCAATTTCCCTGAAATAAAAGGTGTGTGTGTGTGGGGGGGGGTTCTGTTCTGCTTTGGCTGAGAGACTGAGTTTACCATGATGGTGGAGAAATATTTACAGTTATGAAACAGGGAGTCACGAGTGGTTATACTCAGTTAGCATTCTCCTTCTTATGCAGCCCTGGACCTAGTCCACATAATGATGCCATTCACATCAAGCTAATCAAGGAAATCCTTGACAGAAATTCCTAACATCCTGTTTCCTTGGTGATTTTAGATTGGTCAAGATGACAATGGAGATCAAGCATCACACAGTGTTTGCAAGATATCACCACCCCAGCAAAGAGAAACACTTCTTTACAGAATAACAGTGATTTATTTATGTACTCAATTATTCAATCATGAAAACCTTACTGACTACCTACTGTCTACTGAGAGATAAAGAATTTCTAACCATGATGGAGACCAAATCAAATTTACATTGAGTAATTTATATTATTATATTCCAGGGAACTGATAAGAATTAATAAACAATGTGCAAATTAATAATTCAAATGTCATTGCAAAATTTTCCTTGAAAGAAAATGTTAAAGAATTCTGTATCTAGACTAACCCGGAAGTCAGCAAATACTTTCCTCAGGATAACACATTTACACTGAATTGTGAAGCTGAAGAGGGAAATTTTAGTTGATTTCCAATTGCCAATGATGCTATCCATCATGCATAGGTAATGATGCCTTCACAAAATCACTGCAGGGTTCAGAAAGTTTCACATTGCCAAACACCCGTAAGTGCTAGAAAGTACTTTACCACCTGGAAAGAGTGTAGGAGTGGTGTTGAAATCTGGAATTTGATTATAATCTTGGACAAATAAGAATAGATCTATGGTGACGAAAATCAGGATTCAGAGAGCTTAAAATGGGTAGATGTGTTAAAATCAGAAAGAACAGTAGTTTAAAGCACAAAAAAAAAGCCCATTGTGTTAGAGTCAGAGTCTAAAAGAGGAGAGGCCGAAAGTCCTCATCTATGAAGATCTCTTGATTACCTGAGATACCTATCCCAACTACCCACCTCCCTTAACCCAGGTGACATTCATGACAATGACATTTGTTCTTCACGTGGAAGTGGAACACACAAAGTCAAAACCAGTTTGGGAAATAGCAAAAGGATTTACGTAGTCACATACTACCTTTCACAAATGACTTAGATGCAGAGAATAAAGGTGTGAAAAGAGAGACTTCTGTGGATCCTTCCTTTGGTATATTACATTCTGGGTGGGGAGAGGGAGTGGGAGAGACATCCTGGGAAGGAGAATAGAAAAAAAATTCTCAATTTGAAAAATTATATCAGGATGTGATAATACCAACCAATCAAACAAAACCAGATGGAGAATATAGATTCTGGTATTTATGGACGGAAAAGAATGAGAATGGCCTACCTCCCTACCTTTTGACATTTGAGCAAAAGTCTGAATAAAGGGATAATTAGGATATAAAAGAAACCACATTTATTTTAAAATATTTGCCTATAAAGGACAACTGTATATAGATTGTTTAAAGAATGCCAGTTTTGCATATTCACCAAGCTCTCTTCCAAAGTTGATAATTATTTGTAATAAATAACTAAGGACCAGGCCCCTAAGAAATTGACAAACCCTCCAGGGAAGCAGCATCAAGCTCTGTCTTTCTCTGAATGGCTGAGAGACCCAGGCAGGATATAGGGGCTGTCTGGGATATCAATCAGTCCAGTCTAGACAGTGCTGAGTTATGCAATGCGAGGATGCTGCAGACAGCAGCTCATAATCCCTTCCCTCTAACTCATTATTATACAGTTTTCTCCTGGTAAGCCTGGCTACAGAACTGTGACAGTCATGCTCTCAGCCAGGGCCTCCTTATCACACCCTTGGGTTTCCAAAAGAACAGAACCATATTGAAGAAAGGTATGACCCTGCTTCTATTAGGGAGTCGGACTTTTACATCTATTGATTCCACTGCAAATGTTTCTCCACCCAAAGAACCAGACCTAAAAATTAATTTGGAAATTTCCTCTGGGAAATGAATTTCTTGGCTGTTAGTTCTGAGCACACCTAGAGCTCTCTGGGAGCTGAGGTTACTAAGGAAGTTGTCTCTTCCCATCAGGCCCTGGTGAAATTCTATTACAAGAAAATTTATTCCTATTCTGTGGACTCTGAAGCCCAGGAAGGGAGTTCGATTTTCTAAATTATATACTTTTAGGTTGGCTTTTTGAAAGCTATTCTTTTCCTAAATTACAGCTAATTTTGTACAAGTATCCTTCTTTATTCGTTCTTTTATAACATTAGCCTCAAATTGATGCCCTTCTTAGGCATAGCTGTCTGCCTTAGTAAAGTAAAATTTCTGGAGGTAGATATTTCCCCCTCTCAAACAACATCATTTTTCTGTAAAGTGAAACACATTTATTCTGCAATTCCTTTTTAAACTGGTAGATATTTGTCACTATGTGACATATTGTATATTTCTTTATCAAGAGCATCTAAAAACTAATATTATTTCAGTTAAGCATGTCAAACTATCCGGCATAAGAAAACTCAAAGTGCCCTCCTTGGAACCTGCTGGAGCATAGTTTATTCAGAAGGTAGCTGGAAAATTGGCAGAGGCTCAGCTCTTTTGGGGAGGGAGAAGTAGTCCTAATGAGACACAGAAACAATAACCTCACTTCTAAAAACAGAAGCACTGCTGAAGGCCATGGGAGGGAGAACGCAACAGATGCCCTCCTTAAATTAGTTTAGTTTACAGTGGATTGCAACTCCCAGGTTATCTCAATGTGAATGAGACTTGACACAATCTCCAGAACTTGGAAACTCAACCAGTTATTGAGCAGTTGGTCTGACACAGCATCTGCATATTTTGGACACAGACAATGTGCAGTTTCTCTAAGCTCCTTATTCAATGTTGTCCATAAGGTTGTCACTGTGAATCAACTGAGGCCCTCTCTGGATGTCTGGGGTGGCAACAGATTGAACTATAATGGGAATGTGACATCATGTCAGTAATTGTTCTGGATTATTTCTTCTCTTAGCACGTTATCAAAAAAGTAGGAGAGTAAATGCTAAATGCTTTAGTATAGAAAATCAGTAGGGAAATATGAGCAATATTAATGTAGTTCAGGAAGAGAAGGGAGGTCTTGGTATTCTCAGGGCAAGAACTCTATGAATCAGACTTCATCATCATTAAATCTCACTTGTTTAAAACAGTCTGTGTTTGAGAGATCTGACCCAAGCATGTCATTCATTCATCATTCATCCCGCCAGCTGTTTTGCTCAAAGGCAGGTTTGCTGAAACTTGACATTATTGACATCTTTTTTCCTGATATTTCCTGGTAAAGGGAAGCTATTGTGTACATTGCAGAGTGTTTAGAAGTATCTTTGGCCTCTAAGTGCTTGATACCAGCAACACTTCCCCTATCATGACATTAAAAAATATCTTGAAACATTTCCAGGTTTCTTCTGAAATGGAATGACTAAATGACATTTGGTGAAGAACCACTCATAAAAATTTTGGAAAACTTCACAGTTTCCCATGGTAAATTACATAATAAGTTCCAAACATTTGCATCTCATTGATACCATCCAGATCATAGCTGTATTATTAATCACTAAAGAACAGTATCGAAATTTTCTTCCTGTTGCTAGTGGAATTACCAATAAAACACAATTCTTGACCATAAACAACATGTGACTATAATGTCATGAAAACCTTACACTCCTACATTGTTGATGGGAGTGTAAGCTTGTTCAGCCACTTTGGAATGCAATATGGAGCTTTCTCAGAAAATTGAGAATCAATCTCCCCAAGGACCCAGCAATACCACTTCTGGGTGTATACCTTAAAGAGGCACATTCACACTCCAAAGGTATTAGCTCAACTATGTTCATAGCAGCATTATTTGTAATAGCAAGAACCTGTAAACAACCTAGATGTCCCTCAACTGAAGAATGGATTAACAAACTGTGGTACATCTACACAATGGAATACTACTCAGCAGTAAGAAAAAATGATATTCTAAAATTCGCAGGCAAATGGATCGATTTGGAGAATATCCTCCTGAGTGAGGTATCACAATCTCAGAGAGATAAGCATGGGATGTACTCACTCATTAGTGGTCTCTAAACAAACAAACAAGAAAAAAACCAAACATGCCCAAGCGGCAAACCACAACCACTGAACAGCTTGGGATCAGAGACACCTTGGACTGACCCTTCGAACCCCACTCCAACTATAGGAATACCAGACTCACTCTTGAGGGAGGGGGGACAAAACTGGATTTTGCCAGGAGTGGAGACTGATTCAAGCATTATTGGGTCAGTGGGACCATAGGACTGTCTGCTCCCTGACCAGGGTAGGGATGGGGAGTTGCAGAGAAGAAAAATGACCAGATGTGGTGGGAGGGGGAAGGGACCTTGAATAAGGAAATACAGGGATGGGAAAAAAAATTTTTCAGAGGGAAAGCTGAACACATAGTAAATATATGTGTAGCAATCTTATTTGCATTACCACCCTTGATAAGCCGTGCTTGTGATACTTATCCTGTTCATAGTTATTGTTAACTTTTCCTCATTTTAAATTCATGTTACTGTTTTTTTGTTAAATACAAAATAAAAAAAGGCAAACAAATTTAACTTTGATTTTTGACAAAATGATATGTAAAGGTAAGAAAAAAAGAAAAAAAAAGAAAACCTTGCTCATTAGCAATATGACAGAGATGAGTATGCTATGTGCATGAGCTGAATTAAACTATCTAAGGTGATAAGACATCTCACAGCCCTTTTGACTAAGACAGAGCATATCATGAACTTATGACCTTCATTTCCCATTATCTAGTCAACCATAGCAAAAGCAAAGCATTTCATGGGCAAAGGACAAGGATAACAGTTCAAGCTTCAGTTATAAAGCCTACTTGAGATGCATGGAAACAGTAAGGTCCATGAAAAAAAATAAACACCAAGAGAAAGAAATGCTATAACACTCAAGAGAATACAAGGGTCAGATAACCAAGTGATGTTGTAAACATGTGAAAAAGAATATTTTATGGCCAAACAACAATATAGTTAGCAGAATATATCTGGATTTAATTTTTTCAATCTTTTGCTTATGTGCATGATATTTATATACAATCTTTTGTAGATAGATAGATAGATAGATAGATAGATACACACACACACACACACACACACACACACACACACACACACAAACACAGGTATACCCAAGAGTTACTCGGTGACATATTTTAATGGGAATTTGATTCCATTTTGCCCTTTGAAAATTATGACCCTAGGCCCTCATCAATGAAGTTCATCTTCTAGAAGCTATTTTTCATTGTGTATAAAACTGATTTAAAAGTTTTTAATGTGTCAGGAGATCCTTTCTAAAATTCTACATTAGACTCATGAAATATAAAACCAATTTATTTAGTGGAAAGGAGTTTCTCTCTTATATCGTGCTATGTGATTTGCCTCCAATGATCTTGTCTGAGACTTAATATTCAGCATTGCAGTATGGGAATGGTAAGGCCTCTAAGAGGTAGAGCTTGGTAAAAGACCCTTAGGTAACTATGGCTTTGGGAAAGAATACTGATTTTGAAATTGAGTTCATTTGTGAACATAAAATTTTGAGCCTGACCACAAAAGTTTTCTCTCCTGCTTTCTATCTAGAAATGTATTTGCCTCTTCAACATACCCTGATATGTAACAATCCACCATGAGGTAACACAGGAAAAGGGCCACTGTTTGGACTTTTAGCATCCAAATTTTTATAGTTATCTTCCTTTGAATATCATAGCAATAAAATGCTAACTAACACAGAGAGACCTATTAGATTCCCCAGTATATAGCACTGTCTGATAATAACAGCAAGAGTCTACATGTTTATAGGACTGCTCCAATGTATCATAGTAAATGATTCTCACATGCACAAATGTCCTCTTGTAACAACTGGAAACTAAAGCTAAATTTGTTTTCAGGACCATCTGGGAAGAAGATTAAAAACTTCTCCGATTTTGATCAGAAAACACTGCAAGCACCTGCAGATTTGGGGGAATATAAAAGGCATATTGGCTGCTAAAACTCTTCAGTGTTATCAGCTTGGATGTTTGGTTTGAATGATGGAAAATGAGAGTCTTAATGAATAAATGAAACGAACTATATGATATTGTGCACTGGTAGTTTTTCTTGAAGACCTAAAGTGATTGGTGAAAGACACTCTTTAAGAATAGTAATGCCATGGTTCACAGACCCAGAGAAGCTAAGTAACAAGGCAGAGCTTAAGAATCTCCCTAGGAAGGGGAAATAGAATAGGGATAGATTTCCAGTGGACTGGGGTGGGTTGGGCTGGGAATAAGAGGCATCAACTGTGGAGGCCAGGGAGATAATACTTGAAGAACAGACTGGAATTGGGGGGGGGCTGCATTTTAGGGGGGAATAAAACCCAATGCAACATAAACTCCATGGAACCTACAGAGTAACATTAGTGAAGACTCCTAGTAATGAATAATACGGAGCCTGAACAAACCATCATCTTCTGTAACCGGGAAAGGCCTCAAGTGGAGAGATTGAGACACCAACCCAATCACAAAATCTTTGACCTACAGGATTCTGGAACCAGAGCCTAGCAGAATTGTCATCAAATACAAGGACTGGAGAAAATGGAGAACATGACTCACAGAATCCACCAATAAAGACTAATAGGGGCTCATAGAGAACAGAGCCTGTGGGGGTCTGAGTTCGGTCCTCTGCATGCATGTTATAGCTGAGTAGCTTAGTATTTTTGTGAGATTTCTAGCAGAGGAAGTGGGGAGTTGTCTCTGACTCCTTTGGCTACTTGTGGGACCCTTTATCTCCTACTGGATTTCCTGGTCCAGCCTTGATGTGGTGGTATTGTGGTATGTACCTGGTCTTATGGTAGCTTGCTATGGTGTGTTTGGCTGATGTCCCTAGAAGGTCTGCTCTTTTCTGAGAGGAGGCAGAATGAGTCTGAAGGAGAAGAGACGTAGAGGGGAAAGAGATGAGAAGAGAGAGGAGAAAATGAGTTCAAGGTGTAATATGTGAGAGAAGAATTTACAGAGTAAAGAATAGTAGCATATGTGGTGGTCATGTACAATTGCAAAAATATATAAGTCAAGGCTTATGTGGTTTTGTACCTATTTCTCCCATCCATTTACCACAGTAAAATCAGCTTAACATAAGCATCCCATTAAAGAAATTTGTAGCCAGCAGTTTCTGACCATTGGGGCCCCGTGGTCCAGAGGAATCTTTCTCACCCGCAGTCCTGCAGCCTTTTATAAAATAATTAATCAAAGGCTTATATTAATTATAAACTGTTGGGCCTATGAATCAGGCTCAATACAAACTAGCTCTCACAACTTAACTCAACCCATTTCTATTAATCTTTGTTTTGCCACGTGGCTCATGTTCCATTACTTCCTGCTCTCTCCACGGCAGCATCTTTGTGTGACTCTGTCCTCCTCCATCTCTGCTCGGATATCTCACCTGCCTCTAAGCTGCCTTGCCATAGGCCAAAACAGCCTTTTTACTAACAAATGGTAATCAAGTATGTTCACAGCATACACAAAGACATCCCACCTCAGAAATTAAAGGAAAATCATAGGAAGATGAGACAGAAGAAAGTGGTTTTCATAGTTAACCTTAGTGATGATAGGATAGTTACAAGCACGTGATACTGTGGAACACCTAGGTATTATCTAGTACCAACTAATGAAGTCATATCTTTTTCTCCTTAGTAACAAATTTCCTAAATGATTTCCTTTTAGCAAGCCCTGGCCAGTGCTGATGCTTACAATCCCAGCTTCTCCCAGCTACTGAAACTAGGACAGATGCTTTCCCCTTAGGATGGAATCCACAATGACAGGCTTTCCAGTTATGCTTAGGTAAGAGTGAGCAACCTGGGTTTCATGGGCACACATCATGTTCACAGTAACCCATTCATTGTGTAGTATTTGGTTTGGTATCTGCTTCTCTGTCTCAGTTAAGTTTTTGTTTGTTTGTTTGTTTTAAAAAGACCTATAACACTATTTTTTTTAACCTGTTGACTACTAAAACACTTTTTAAAGACTTTGGGACTTTCAGCAAGGCAACCAAAAGAAGAATGGGCATTAGAATTTAGACACTACTTTGAGAGTATAGGGGAAGGTCTTGCTAAACATGTAGAGAATGGTTTCTTAGCAAAATGTTAAATATAAACAGATGAGAAAACATGCTTGCTTTCCATGGGAACTACTTGCCTTTTCAGTCTGGATTGTTTCTCAGAGCCATGGGAATCCCCAGGTCTACGTAAACCCAGATTGTACAATGGAAACTTAAAATATCCAAATGTTTTACATTGTGCCCAACCTCTTAAACATAGGTGACAGCATTTCAATCTGCCTGGAAAATCCCTTTGAAAACTTTAAGTTCATTGTTTTACTATTTTTACTAAATATTTACCCTTTGAGCTATGAATAATCACTGCCCTTTTTGAATGGCTATCAGGAAGCCAACCCTACAACTATCTAGAATAAGCATGTGTTTTAATTTTCTCCTAGACTAGATACCTATATGGCAGATGAACAATTGGGAGATTTTTCAATATAGTTTCTGACTGTACTATTGAAGCAGAGAATTGCAGCCCTGTTTGGTTCTATCTTAGATCTCTGAGCTATAACATGATTCTTAATGATACTCCGCTATACTCACAGACCAGAGGCTACCATAATTGTCATCAAAGATGTTTCATCAACAACTGATGGGGGCAGATGCAGAGATCCACAGCCAAACATTAGGCAGAGCTCAGATAACTCTGTGCAAGAGAACAAGAAAGAATGATAGGAGCCAAAGAGAACAAGGACACCACAAGGAAACCTACAAAATCAAATGACCAGGGCTCACAGAGGCTAACAGAGACTGAACTGACAATCAGGGAGCCTGCACGGGTCTCTTCAAATATGTTGTGTTGTATAGCTTGATGTTCGTCCAGAAGTCCTAATAGTGGGAGTGGGGGATTGTCTGCATCTGACTCTTTCACCTATTTTAGAGATCCTTTTCTTCCTATTGGTCTTCCTCATCCAGCCTGAATATAAGGTTACGTGCCTGGTCTTACTATAACTTGATATGCTATGTTTACTTGATATTTCTGGAAGGCCTGTATTTTTCTGAAGGTAAAGGAGGAGTGAGTCTGGGAGAAAGGAGAGCTTGAAGAGGGGCCCGGAAGGAGAGAAGAAGAGAAAACAGCAGTCAGGATATAATAGATGAGGAAGGAATAAAACACAAAGCAGAGAATTGTATTCTTGCTTTTAAAAAAAATAAATAAGAGAACATAAAGAATTTCTTCAATCAAAAGTAGTATTCTCCTTACTTAGGTTTGTAATTATTATTGCAGCAATCTAAATTTATATTTCTTTTGCGATTACCTAGTTCAAGATGAAATGTTTATCAGTCACACGTATACAGGCCAATTTCCCAGGCAACTTTTTTAATTTTTGTACTATCTTGGTTTAAATATTTTGTTTATATAAATGACAAGCCAAGAAAATAAAATTTATTTAAAATGTGAATTACTTGTGATTCTTCTCCAAAAAAAAAACCAAAGAAATGCTTAATGAATGCCTGGTGTTTCATGATCATGCAGCTTTGTTCAAGCCTTCATTTTTTAACCTTTACACTCTTGACACACATAAAGAACAGGAAGCAGAAGAAAAGACATCACAGACAAATGCTCTCAAAGCTGAGCCTATCATTAAGGCCCTTGGATTTCATCTCTTTCATCTTTCTTTATTATGGCAACTGAAATGGTGCTCTGGGGAGCGTTACACACCTGAAGCTGCTTCTTAACAGGTTTGGTGGGTCACAGGTTATCTGAAGAATTTTTAATAGATTTTTATGGAGAAGAAAAGACTCCATGATACCTCTCATAAGACGTTGAATCTAGACATCCATGGAACAGTTAGTTTCTATGTCAAGGTTTGCTTATGTGGGAACTTCAAGAAACAGTGCCTTCAAAGCATTTTCCCACTTCTTGCTGCCATGCATGCCTCCTGCCAGAATCCTCCTTGCCTTCCTGAATCCAAGCCATTAGGTAGCACACATTGTCCCAATGTTCTGGTGCTGCACTAGTTCCTATCTTCATAGGTTATCTGTGAAAAAATCCTCATGGCCTTCTACAAGCATGGTGGAAAATCTGGTATTCATAACTTTTTTAACATATCAAACCCTCTCCCGAGGTTGCACAAGATTTCCTATGGTTTGATGAGAGCCAATCCACAAACACATGCAAATAAAAAAATTAAGAAGACCATATTTCCAACAGTAAGAAGGAACTGTACATATGTACATGACAAATAGGCATAAAGTTAAAACTGAAATACACATCCCTTTAAGCAGATGCAGAGATCCATAGCTAAGCACAGGGCTGAGCTCCCAGTCCAGTCGAAGAGAGGGAGGAGAGATTGTATGAGCAAAGGGGTCAAGATCACGATGGGGAAACCCATGGAGACAGCTACTGGGAGCTCATTGACTCTGAACTAACAGCTGGGAACCTGCACTGGATGGAACCAGACCTCCTAAAAGTGAATGACAGTGTGTGGCTTGAGTAGTAGGTGGCGCCTTTGACAGTGGGACAGCACTCATCCCTAGTGCATGAACGGCTTTTTGAAGCCCATTCCCTATAGAGGAATGCCTTGCTCAGCCTTGATAGAGAGGGGGAGGGGCTTGGTTCTGACTCAACCTGTTGTCCCAGATTTGTTGTCTCCCCATAGAAAGCCTTATCCTCTTTGAGGAGTGGTTAGTAGTGGGGGTTGGGGGAGGTGCGGTGAGTGGGAGGAAGGGAGTGAGGGAGAACTGTGGTTGGTATGAGAAAATGATGTAGGCAGTAGAAAGGGAGGTAGTGAAGAAGGAAGAATGACCTTATTAAATCTTTCCCCTCAAATTTGGTGCATCCAGTATTCCTGTATAATAAACCAGTCTTCTGTTAGTTCTAATTATTTATTATTACTTATTTGTTATGGAAATTAATAAATTCTAATGATCTTCATGAATAAGTGAAATTTTCATAACAATTGTACTTGGTTGAAAAAGTTTGTCAGTGTTAAACAATTCATCCTTAAGTGTATAAATCTAGGTATGATAATCCTTTCTACATTGCTAACCCACTGGAAAGTCCACAGTTATAAATATTAAGATGTTTTACTAACGTTAAATTATGTTTTAAGATATCATAAATTTCAGCTTACTTAAAAGTATGTATTTGCATGTTATTCCTTAGTTATCATTTCATTATTTTTTAATATTAATTAGTAGTATAGCCATGATTATATGAACCTATCATATAAAGATAATGGTCTTCCACAATTTTTAATTTGTTGTTATGGATGTAAGATCAAAGGCAAGGAGAAAATAGTTTATAAACTGACATTGTTTATGCCAAATGCAGGCCTGGTTTTTTTGTTTTTTTGTTTGTTTGTTTTGTCTTAAGTTAATGACTCCCAGGATAGTGTTCAAATATCCATTCCAGATGAGAAATTTCACCAACTCTGCTCTCCATATTACTACTTTATCATTTCCTCGGATTCAAAAACAGGCACATAAGTCAAGATTTTTTTCTTTTTGTTTTATGTCTCATAAATGACCAAAGCCATTATGAAGAAAGAGCTATGATTGTCACCAGTATGTTCATAAAACACTATTAAAATCTATACTAAAATATGTATCTAAATAACAACAAAAAATTCTTCCTGGCTCTTCTGTAAATACTGTTGATCCAGTTGAAAAATATCAAAGATTGCTTCTCACATTGTAGTATGTAACATATATCCCATACATTATGAAATACTTACTGCTCAATAAGTCATTTACCCTAATACCCAAGCCACTCAAAGATGCAACAAAGAAAGAAAACTACAGACCAATTTCCCTCATGAACATTGATGCAAAAATTCTCAACAAAATTTTGGGAAATTGAATCCAACAACATATAAATAATATCATCCACCACAATCAAGGAGGCTTCATCCCAGAAATGCAGGGATGGTTCAACATACAAAAAACTGTAAGTGTCATCCATCATATAAATAAACTGAAGAAAAAAAATATAATCATATCCTTAGATGCTGAAAAACCTTTGAAAAAAATCCAAAACTCCTTTACGATAAAAGTTCTGGAGAGATCAGGAATACAGGGAAAACATCTAAATATAATGAAGGTGATTTAAAAGAAGCCAACCACCAACATCAAACTTAATGGAGAAATACTCAAAGCAATCCCACTAAGATCAGGAACTAGACAAGCATGTCCTCTCTACTCTTATCTATTCATATAGTTCTCAAAGTTTTAGCTAAAGCAATAAGGGAACGAAAAGAGATTAAGGGGATACAAATTGGAAAAGAAGAAGTGAAAGTATTTCCATTTGCAGATGATATGATTGTATACATAAGTGATCCACAAAATTCTACCAGGGAACTTCTACAGCTGATAAACACCATCAGCAATGTAGCAGGATACAAGATTAACTCAATGAAATCAGTAGCCCTCCTATACACTAAAGATAAAAGGGCTGAAAAAGAAATAGAGGAAACATAACCCTTTATAATAGCTACAAATAGCATTAAATACTTTGGAGTAACTTTAACCAAAGAAGTAACAGATCTATTTGACAAAAACTTTAAATCACTGAAGAATGAAGAGGATATCAGAAAATGGATAGCTCTCCCATGTTCCTGGATAAGTAGGATCAACATAGTAAAAATGGCAATTTTACCAAAAGCAATCTACAGATTCAGTGCACTGCCCATCAAAATCCCAGCACAATTTTTTACAGACCTTGAAAGAACAATACTCAATTTCATTTGGAATAACAGGAAAGCCAGGGTTGCCAAAACAATTTTATTCAACAAAAGAACCTCAGGAGACATCACCATTCCCAACTTCAAATTATACTATAGAGCTACAGTAATAAAAACAGCCTGGTAGTGGCATAAAAACAGACTTGTGGATCAATGGAATCAAGTTGAAGACCCAGACATTAACCAAAAAACCTATGAAGACCTGATCTTTGACAAAGAGGCTGAAAACATTAAATGGAAAAAGATAATGTCTTTAACAAATGGCGTTGGCATAGCTGGATGATATTGTGTAGAAAAATGCAAATAGATCCAAGTCTGTCACCCTGCACAAAAGTCAAATCCAAGTGGATCAAAGACCTCAACATAAACTCAGCTACACTGAACTTGATAGAAAAGAAAGTGAGAAATACCCTCCAATGCATTGGCACAGGTGACCACATCCTAAATATAACACCAGTAGCACAGACACTAAGAACAACAATCAGTAAGTGGAACCTTCTGAAATTAAGAAGCTTCTGTAAAGCAAGGACACAGTCAATAGGACAAAACGACAGCCTATAGAATGGGAAAAGATTTTCAGCAAACCTATAAGTGACAGAGGACTGATCTCTAAAATATATAAAGAAATCAAGAAACTAGAGCTCAAAACCTTGAATAACCCAATCAAAAAATGGAGTTCAGAACTAAAGAAGGAATTCTTAACAGAATTACAAATGGCTGAAGGGCACTTGAAAAAGTGCTCAACATCTTTAGCCATCAGAGAAATGCAAATCAAAACAACTTTGAGATAACATCTTATACTTGTCAGATTGGCTAAGATAAAAGACACAGATGACAGCCTATACTGGAGAGGTTGTGGAGCAAGGGGAACACTACTACATTGTTGGTGGGAATGTAAACTTATTCAGCCACTCTGGAAAGCAGTATGGTGGTTTCTCAGAAAACTAGGAATCAATTTCCCCAAGGAACCAGCAATACCACTATTGGGCATATACCCTAAAGATGCATATTCACACTCAATAGGCATTAGCTCAACTATGTTCATAGCAGCATTATTCATAATAGCAACTACTCGGAAACAACCTAAATGCCTCTCAACTGAAGAGTGGATTAACAAACTGTGGTAATCTACACAATGGAGTACTACTCAGCAGTAAGAAAAAATGATATCCTAAGATTTGCAGGCAAATGGATGGATTTAGAGAATATCCTCCTGAGCGAGGTATCACAAACCCAGAAAGGTAAGCAGGGGATGTACTTACTCATTAGTGGACTTTAAACAAAAAGCAAAGTATTCCCAAGCTGCAAACAATTACCACTGAACAGCTTGCGATCTGAAACACCTTGGACTGGCACCTTGGAGCCCATTCCCTCCAGAGGAACACCTGACCCAGTCTTGATGTTGGGGTGAGGAAAGCATATCTGCCTGGAGTGGATGCTGAACTCAGCCACCTTGGGCCTTGAGACCTCTTGCCCTTGCCCTTGGGGAAGAGATCAGGAGATGGGGAGAAGAGAGAGTGACTGGGAGGGGGCAGGAGGGGGAAGGGAGTTTGAACAAGGGGATACATGGATTTAAAAAATGAGACTTTATTCATAATTTTAAAAAGGAAAAAATAAAATTTACTCATGTAGACAAAAATAACTTATTGAAAATAGTTAATTATTTGAGCATTCTATAAAACATGTTTTGATTATATTCACTCCAACTCCTCCCCTTAATTCCTCCGAGATCTATCCCTACCTCCATACTGCACCCAGCTTCATGTCTTTCATTTTTAATTCAACATGCCCCATTTTTGTGTTGACAATAAACTTTTGAGTATGGGATCATCCACCAGAGCATGGTCAACTTACAAGAATAACACTATTAAATGAAACTGACTTTTCCTTCATTGGAAGAAAACAACTTTCCACAGCTCCTTGTTATAGATGGGGACTTTTAAAACCCTTCCCATTCCATGTAAGACTTTTGACTGGCTTTATCTTGACCTTTTACTATTCCTGTATTTATACCTTTGTTTTCTGGACTAAATCTTCAAAGCTAATAATATCTTTGAAAATTGATTGAAATAGAAACTATTTTGAATCACTATTTTAGGATTCTCTGGTCTTAGTGGAGAAGACTCATCAATTATATTTTAAGCCTGCAAAGCTTAATATATGCAAAATATATGTAAGCTTCTATGTAGTTAACATTGTCTACTTGATACAATCTATAGCCTAGGATAAAGGAATTCTGAGAATGCTTGTGGACAGATTATCTTAATTACATTAATTGATGTGAGAAGACTCACCCATGATGGCATCACCATTTCTTAAGCTTGGAGTTCTGTACTAAATAAAAAAGAGAAAGCAAGCTGAACATGCACGTATTAGCTCATTGCTTTTTGTGTGGATGCTGCTTCTTCAATTTCTGTCACCTTGATTTTCCCACAATATGGGACTGTAACCTGGAATTGTGAGCCAAGTAAACCATTTATCCCTATGTTGCTTTTGTTAGGATACTTTATCACCGTAACAGAAAAAGAAACTAAGACAGCTGCTATTAATAATAATTTGTCATGATTAAAGAAAAAAATTAGATAGTCCTTTAACTGTCAAGTTGTTATCCTAATGAAAAGCTGTCAAGATAATTTTATTTTACTCTGAAGTGTCTCCATCAATTAACTTTAGCTGATTACTAGAACATTAACCTTGGTTGTCTTTCAAATCTGCTATTCCCAGAATGTTGTGTAAATACAAATAGGGTATCAAATATCTTACTGTTAAAAGTTGATCTAGTGATTTTTTTCTCTTTTACGCCTTGAATGTAAATGCAAGTAGATGTCTTAATCAAGAAAAATGCATTAAATACTTTCTGTGAACAAATATGCACACCAGAAGATGGTCAAATAAATCTTAAATCTTATGAAATATGTAGACTCTATTCAAAGTTGTAGTGTCCATGGATTTATTATATGATCATATGAAACAAAAATAATTGATCCAAGATAATGACAACTATTTTTGCTTGATTTTGTTTTAACTTATTACATCATTATGATGGAACCTTCAGCCTTGTGAATGTTGATGAATGTTCTACCATTGAACTACATTCCCACTCACTCACACCTATTAATATTTAGTGCTAGAAATAGCAGAAATGATACTTACACTATCTCTTTGATAATGCTGTCCAGCACTTAATATAATATCTTACTATATTCTAAATCTTACCCTTATTCCCACAGGTAAGTGTCGCTACCACTCCTCATCCAAGAAGCCTCTCTTCATAGCATCACAGAAAGTCACAAGTGGACACAATGCATAGATGAAGAGAATGTGGTGGTCCCAGCACCAATGGATACATCTATATTACAGCTCTTGCCCCTGAAATCCAAGGAAACAGAACAATTATAATAGCCAGACATCAAGAAGTCTGCTTTAAAACAATCTCTCCTAGAAATTATTGCATAAACAAGAATAGAACAATGGGAATGTCTGTTAATATGTTAACTTCGAAGAAAGAAAAATCTTATGGGGTGGTCTCACCATTAGACAACGTATTACAGGCAACCAATGAATTTGGGGAGAAAGAGAATTAGCATCTCCTAGGGATGAGCCCCCTTATTGGTTGTTCAGTGCAGAGTCACCAGTCCTGAAAACCATATACACACAAACAATAAAAAATAAACTCAACAAATTGTTGAGTATATATATATATATATATATATTCAACATATATAGATTGTATCAAGTGGACAATGTTAACTACAAAGTAGCTTACATATATGTTTTATATATTAAGCTTTGCAGGCTTAAAACATAATTGACGAGTCTTTACTAGCTAAGACCAGAGAATCCTAAAATAGTAATGTAAAAGAGTTTCTATTTCAAACACTTATATGTGTGTGTATGAGTATATATGTATATACATATATAAATATGTACACACATATGTGTAACAATAATAAAGAGGCTATCTTCTTGAGAATAAAAGGATCATGGGAGGAGTCCAAGGAAACATGGGGAACAAGGGAAAGTGATGCATTTCTATTTCAACTAAAAGCATATTAATTTTTTTAACAGAAGCGTATCTGTGTACAGAAATATGAAGACAGTGGGAACTCTAAAAGAATGTGATGAGTCTTTAGAGATGACTGACAGGAAAACAGCAGGTCTTAGGTCAGGTCTCCATAGTGCTATCAGTGGTTGTATTAATGCGTCAGGAGGAATTGTCATGGTGTTCCACCACTAGATAAAAAACTAATGACTGCTGGGAGCAGGAGAATTGCACAGTTGTCCCTTCTGGGCTGTTGGGCTTAGGAAGGATGGAGTGGCATCTCTGGGGTGACAATGAGACTTGGTGAGTTATCCTTTCTTTGTTTTGGGTGTGGCTGTTAACTGATCCTCCTCCATCTGTCTTCTCTGTTCTCCAGTCCTTATAATGAAACATAAAACCCTTCAGATTTGTTCTCTTTTTGATGATAAACAAGGGGGTAAAAAAGTAATTTAATAATCTCTAAAGAAGAATGGACTTGATGATGAAGGGCACTCAGAACTTCATTAATGGACTGATAATTGTTATATTGTTGTTTATGTTTTGGGACATTTGCTTTATAGTCATTTTGTTAAAGTCACTGCTTAATGGCAAATGCCTTAGTACTTGGGAAGCTAAGACAGAAGACTTGCAGCAAATATAAGACCAGCCTGTGCTACATAGCAAGACTCTATGTCAAAAATCAAAGAAAGCTTAACAAAATCGCTACATACACTTCATATCCTGCTTTGTGGATTGTATAATGAAGAAAATGTAAGGAAGAAAGGAATAAAAAAGAGAGGATTAGTGGTTGTTGGAGGTAGTTGCCTTTTTCACTAAATTCCTAATTTAGGATTCACGCCACTGTTGTTTACATTTTAGAAAGTTATTTAAACTATGTTTTTCTACTATCTCTTTTCAAATTTCTCAGAGGCTGATTTTTAAAAGAAAGCAAGAACTGTCATTTAAAATACAATAGCCATTCCAGGAAACTCATTCAAACGTCTTTTAAACAATTACCTGTTCCTTTGAAAAACTTATCTTCAAAGTCTCCTCTGAAGCTATGGATTTTGTTTTCCTTGTGTTGCAAAGCTGGGCAATCTGCATAGCAACTGGATTTTACTTGAAATATCTACCCAAGTGGTTGCTAGACATTGCTTGCCCGTTGTGTGTGCACAGTGTGAGCCCAGCTAAGGATTAGCTAATTGAGGTGTTAGCTTTAATTATTAAGCCTGCAATTAATGCTTTTTCTTCTCTCTAGTTTATAAACAGGCTGTGGGATGAACATGAGTGTGGCCAAATTTGATTTGTCATTTTACCAGTTACACAATCTTAAGTAAGTCTGCTTACTTCTCCAAACGTTAGCTTCTTCACCTTGTGAAGTTGATGGAAAAATATAAAATAAGACCAGTGTCTTTGCAGCTTTGCCTGTGGCTGTGAAAAATACTCTAGAAAAGTCACTTAAGGGAGAGGAGATTTATTTTAGCTCATAGTACCAGGAACACTCCATCATGGCAGGAGTTGGAGGAAGGAAAGGAACTGGGGAAATGATGCAATTATATTTTAATTTAAAAAGGAAACAAAGATATTTAGTCACTGTGTAAAGGTTCTTCTATGTAAGAAAATTAAGTTTATCTGTTTACAGTTTTTAAAATGACAAGAAAATGGGAATACAGAAGCACCTTGACGGTTGAATGAACGAGGACAGCACCAATTTCACTGACATTTATGGGAGTATTAGAAGACAAATTTGATAAAGTGGAGAGGGCTCGGGCTTTGCATAGCCTTAATGCCAGATATGAAGAGATGATGAAAAGAAACTCATATATTTTACAGTTTTATGGGAAAAAATAGAATAAGTTCTAGGGAAAAACAAACTGTTATGGACCTGAAGCTTGGCTCTACCCACAGCAAACTAGATAGATGATTACATATAGGTGGTTAAATCTGTCCAAGTCTTTTCTGCATTTATACAAAGGAGTTGGTCCTACTTATTGTATAAGCTTTAATAGAATCCATTAAATATTTCATGCAAAGTGTTTAGTGTGTGGCTTTATGGTATTAAACAATAATTCCATTAACAGTTACTGTTGCACTTCTCAGGCTTCATCACAAGAGGTGAGTGATTCCTCTTCTAGCCAGCCAATCATCCTACCCTGTAGGCCTGGGCACTGGGGCACAGATCATGCCTTTTAACACCCCCCCACATTGCAGCTTCAGTTGCAGGTCAGCAGGCAGGACTCCTACAGGCAAGCCCGCCCACCATATCCTCTCATCAGACCCTATTGCCTATAAGCTCCACTACATTCCCCAAACCCACCTAGCCCCCAAAACTCTGAGGCTCCTGAGACACAGACTCCACTGGCTCCAATTTCACCAAGAACACCTATTGAACCAAAAACAGCTGAAACACATACAGTGCTTGCAGATATTGGAGGAAGAAATGGATAGACGTTAGTGCAAGAAAACATTCAACTACATAAAGAACAATATGACACTACCAAAGCCTAGGGGTTCTACAACAGCAAGACCTGAACATTCCAGTGTAGAAGAACCAAAAGAAAACAACCTTAAAAATAACTTCATGAACATGATAGAAGTCTTTAAAGAGGAAGTTAAAGAGGAAATAAAAAATTTCCTTAAAGAAATAAAGGGAAAGACAAACAAAAAATTAGAAGAAATCAAACAAGCAAGGAAAACAATTCAAGACTAGAAAATTAAAATAGAAGTCATAAGACCCAAACTGAAGCTATTCTGGAAATGGAAAATCTGAGCAAATAAATGGGAACTACAGATGCAAGCATAACCAACAGAAAGCAATAGATAGAAGAGAGAATCTTTGGCATGGAAGATACAACATAGGAAATAGATTCATCAGTCAAGGAACAACAACAACAACAACAACAAAAAAAAAAAACTTAAGTCAAAGAAATCATAGCATAAAATTTCCAGAAAATCTGGGACTCCATAAAAAGACCAGACCTAAGGTTAATAGAAATAGAAGAAGGAGAAGAATACCAACTCAAAGGTACAGAAAACAAATTTAACAGAATCATAGAAGAAAACTTTCCCAATTTAAGAAGGAGATGCCTGATCCCAAAAAAAACTTCCCTTGCCACATAATAATCAAATTACTAAACATGCAGAATAAAGAAATGATATTAAAGAGCTGCAAAGGAAAAAGAGCAAGTAACTCATAAAGGCAGACTGATCGGAATAACACCTGACTTCTCAATGGAGACTATGAAGGCCAGAAGGTCCTCAATAGATATTATGAAGACACTAAGAGACCACAGATGCCAGGTCAGAGTATAATACCCAACAAACTCTTAATACCATAGATGGAGTAAACAAGATATTCCATGATAAAATCAGATTTAAACAATACCTATCCCCAAATCCAGCCCTATAGAAAGCACTAGAAGAAAAACTCCAGGCTAATGAAGTTAGATACACCCATGAAGCCATAAACAATAGATAATCCCACAGAAGGAAACCCAAAAGAAGGGAAACACACACCCACTACCACCAAAATAACAGAAATTAACAACCACTTGTCATTATTATCCCTTAATATCAATGCTCTCAATTCTCCTATAAAAAGACACGGCTAAAATGGATATAAAAACAGGATCCATCCTTTGATACATAAAAAAAAAAAAATACCTCAACTTCAAAGACAAACACTACCTCAGAGTAAAAGATTTGGAAAAGACTTTTCAATCAAATGGATTTAAGAAGTAAGCTGGTGTAGCTATCCCATATCTAACAAAATAGACTTCAAACTAAAATCTATCAAAAGAGATCAAGAAGAACATTACATATTGGTCACAGAAAAGATCCATCAAGATGAAATCTCAATCCTGAACATTTATGTTCCAAATATAAGAGCACTCAAATATGTAAAAGATACGTTACTAAAGCTTAAGCCAAATGTCAAACCCTACATATAAATACTAGGAGATTTCAACACTCTAACTCACTAATGGACAGGTCTGTTAGACAGAAACTTAGCAGGAATAAGGAATCTAACAGAGGCTATGACTCAAATGGACTTAATAGATATATACAGAACATTCCACCAAAACACAGAAGAATATACCTTCTCAATACCCCCATGGAATCTTCGATAAAATTGACAACATACTTGGTCATAAATCAAATATTAATATATACAAAAAAACTGAAGTAACTCCTTGTAACCTATCAAGCCACCATGGCCTTAAAGTTAGAGTTCAACAACAACACAAACCACAAAAAGCCTACAAACTTATGGAAATTGAACATCTCCCAACTGAATTACTTCTGGGTCAAGGAAGAAATAAAGAAATTAAAGACTTTCTAGAATTCAATGAAAATTAATCCACAACATACTCATACTTATAGGACACAACGAAAGCAGTGTTAAGAGGAAAGTTTATAGCATTAGATGCCTACATAAAGAATTTGGAGAAAACTTATTCAAGTTACTTAACAGCATATCTAAAAGCTATAGAACAGAAAGAACTAAACAAATCTAGAAAGAGTAGAAGGCAGAAAAAATTAAAATATAACTCAGGGCTAAAAATCAATAAAATTGAAATAAAGAGAACAATACAAAGAAACAATGAAACAGAGCTGGTTCTTTGAGAAAATCAACAAGATAAACCACCCCCTATCCAAACTAAGCAAAAGGTAGAGAGAGACCATCCAAATTAACAAAAATCAGAAATAAAAAGGGGGACATAGCAACAGGCACCAAGGAAATCCAGAGATTCATTAAGGTATACTTCAAAAGTGTATACTCTACAAAACTGGAAAACCTAAAAAAACTGACAATTTTCTGGATAGGTACCACTTAAAAATTAAATATAGACTAGATCAAAAGTCCAGAGCCAGACAATTTCATCACAGAATTCTACCAGAATTTCAAAGAAGAACTAACACCAATACTCCTCAAATTGCTCGACACAATACAAACAGGAGGACAATTGGTAAACTCTTTTTATGAGGCTATGGTCACCCTAATACCCAAACCACACAAAGATGCAACAAAGAAAAAGAATTACAGATCAGTCTCCCTCATGAACACTGATGCAAAAATACTCAACAAAGGACTGGTAAAACAAATCCAAGAGCACATCATATCATCCACTATCATCAAGTAGAAATGCAGGGATGGTTCAATACACAAAAATCTGACAATGTCATTTATCATATAAGCAGCCTGAAAGAAACAATCCACATGATCATCTCATGAATAAAGTTCATGAAAAACTGAAATGTTTTAGGGCTAGAGAGATAGTTAAGCAGTTAAGAGCACTTGTTTTTCCTGTCAATCCAGATTTGATTCCCAGCACCCACATGGTATTTCACAACCATTTATGACTCTAGTTCCAGAGAATGGGAAGCCTCTTCTGACTTCTGAAGCATGCACATGGTACACATAGATGCACACAAACAAAACATTCATCAATTAAAATAGCTAAAGATAAAAAATGAAATGTAGATTTTTCTTAAAGTTACCATTAACTTTAAGATAATGTTCAGTTCATTTGTTGACTGAGGCAGTTGCTAGCATCCAACTGTCATATAACGTCATCAGCAGAAGTGATCATACATGCTCAAAAGTTTTTCAGAGGGACAATGCATTTTATTTTCATTTCCAGGAATGACTTAATAATTGTTCAAAGCTTAGTTTTCAGTTGTACTGTAACTATTAAAATGCTTCTCCTGAATTATTTATGAAATGATATAAATTTGACACAATTAATTTCCAGTTTGATCACTGCCCCAAGTTAGATTCCATGCAAAAGAAGCTTCTGTAAAAAAGTGATTTTCTTTCCACATCCTATCCATTCTTTATACCAAGCTGGTATTTTTCCAGTACTGGTGAAAGGTAATATAATGAGTTTCTTTCAGTCTCATAGAGACTTTGTCTTAACTGTTTTTTATATTGATGCTCTCCCTGAAACTCTTCTAGATCAGACTTCTATATAAACATAGATTAGTTTAAGATCATATTATTCTGATAAAAGAAGTGTTACTTAATAATTAAAATGAAAATGTTACACATATTTATGAAATATTAGGAAAACGTCCACTGCAATAAACACCTGTGAGGAGTCGGCAGAGGGACATTTAAGGTCTACTACACAGCAGTTGTCTTTCTGTTGTATCGTAGAGGACGGGCGGGATTTAAATGAACAGAACTGAATTCCAGATAAAATGAACAGAGAGCTATTACATGGGAAAGGCAACGGTTATGCCAGGGAAAGTTAAGTTCTCTGCTGTCTCAGTATCTCTGCACCAAGCAGGACCGTAACGTATTCTTCTGGAAGGTTTACTTAAATTGGTACACATGGAAATCGCACTTGTGAAAATAACAAATACCTTCTCTTCTTCAAAGAGCTGAAAGAATTGTGGTTTTTTTCAGTTTTTTGTTTTGCTTTGCATTTTTTGCAATCATTTCAACCCATTTATCATCTATTATTTCTTTACTCTCATCTTTCTGGATGAAGTAGTAAAACGAAGCTCCTGTTTTCTGTGTGAAGTGTTTCCAATTATCTGAGCATTTCAGTGACTGAGAGTGCCAGCACTAGCCAAGCGTAGCATTGCATCCACTGCACTGAAGAACTCAGAAATCAGACAAAAGGAAGCTGCACTGTTGTTTGTGACAGGGAGGTTGCAACTGCTCTTTAAAAAATTACCAGCTTGCAGTGGTTCTCAACCTCCTTGTTGCTGGGACCCCTTAATACAGTTCCTCATGTTGTAGTGACCCACAAACACAAAATTATTTTGTTTTTACTTCATAACTATGTAAATGTAAATATATAATATGCAAAATACTTGATATGTGATACTATGGGAATCAAGACTCACAAGTTAAGAACTGCTGACTTCGAGGCCATTGAAGGAGAACCCTTTCTCATTTTCTGCTTTGGACCCTACATCACAAATGTCTTCCTTTGGATTTAAAATGTATATTAATAGATGGAGGCTATCAGGGATGTGCTTAGTTTCATTAAGGGAAAGCTCCTTCTTCTTGGTTAAAAGAATAAAATCTAAGTTCTTGTGCTGAATGGAGACATGACATTCTGTTGGACCTTAGAGGTTATGATAGTAGATGCTATTGTTTCTTTTTTTAAGAATTAGTCCAGCTGGGCTTGCCACTCACCTGGTAAAGAGACCCTCACCGAGGAAAGTAGATTCACCTGAAAGCATGCTAAAGAGATTAGAGAATAATTATCTCACAAATGAAACAATACAGTGTAGGTCCCAGCAGGTCCTCCCCAATGCAGCTGCTAACAGTGCTTCCTCCATGCAGCTCTCCAAAGCCTACTTTTCTGTGTTCTAACTTTTAAAAAATGTCACTTTTCTTTTCCTTCTTTCTGTCTTATTTTTGGATACTGTCCAAAAGCTTAAATAGGCTTTCCCTGACACTCTGAAATATATCATTCTTTTGCTGAAGCTTCTGTCTCTTTTACCATGCAGCTGCTTGCCGCCCTCCACTGCTGAACATACCAGCTTTCCTGGACCCTAACTCAAAAGCATGCCTCTCTCCCTCCCTCCTTTTCATCACCCTCTGCCTGACAGCTGCAAGGATCACAGTTTGCTGAGTTTCTTTCAAACTCTAATAAAGTGCTCCTCAAGCTACTTTCTAAATTTTAAAATTATTAATAAAACAAGAACCCTAAATGGGATGCTAGAGAGATGGGTTGGGGCTTAAGAGAGCATGGAACTCTCTTAGAGGGCTGGAGTTTGGTTCCCAGACTTACATCAGGTGGCTCAAAACCTGTAACTCTAGCTGCATGGGATCCAACACCCAGTTCTGGCTTCTGAAGACATGCACATGCACACATATAACCTTTTTTATTTTTGACACAAAGAAGGATATGTGGTGATGTATTGTATATATTTAATAAAATTTACACACACACACAGACCCACACAGAGACACAAAAATAAACAATAAAATAAATCTTAAAGACAAAATAAGCCCAAAGGACCATAGATTTCCTTGATAACACCATGCATGCATCCTTTCCTTGGTCTAGCATAGCCTCAGCAGCTCCATGACACCAAAGGTCAAGTTTTGCCTATTTGTTAGTTAATTTAAGTCCAATTCTTAGCACACTCCCTACTAGATTTCCTGAATATACAAATGTTTACCAGGCTGTCTCTGTAGTTTTTGATGTCTGAAGATGGCATACAGAAACCTAGAGACATTGGTAGGTGTGACTTCTCTTAATAGCATACTTCTTTTAATAACATACTGTTTTGAAGGGGAAGAGCTCGTGAACATTGTTCTATGTACACAATGATCCAATGATTTATAATTAAATACTCGAAATCTGGAAATTCACACATAGAATTTGTTTGAAAAACGAAAAGACATAAAATCATTGTGCCACACAGTCTTTCTGTCTGTCTGTCTGTCTGTCTGTCTGTCTGTCTTAGTTAAGTGGGTTCTGCTCTCTGCAAGGCGTGACACCACTTATTGTGTCCTTTCACTTTTAGTCATTTCTTCCAGTTTCTTAAACTCTGAATCTTAAAGACATTTGCTTTCTTGGTTTCATATATTTTCCATGAAACATAATAGGCTTCCTCATTATGAGATAAGTATAGAGATTTTTAAAAATGAGAGTCTATAATTATATGTCTTAAATTTTCTATTTCTGTGATAAAAAAAAAAAACTAACCAAAATAGCTTAGAAGGGAAAGGGTTTACTTATGTTTATAACCATGCCTGAGGTCACACTCCTTCAATGGAGAAAGTCAGGTCAGTAACTCATGCTGGTCAGGAAGCTGAGTGCAGAGCTGATGCAGAGGCCATGGAGGATGCTGCTTACTGGTTTGCTTCTCATGGCTTGCTCAGCGTGTTTTCTTATGTCATCTAGGACCACCTGCCAAGGGATGACATTTCCCCAGTGAGCTGTACTCTCCTGTCAATCACCAGTCACAAAAATACAGTATAGGCTTGCCTTCAGGTAAGTCTTATGGAGGCATTTTCCTCAGCCGAGAGTCCTCTACCCAAATGACTCTAGTTTGCATTATTGATATAGAAATAGCTCTCACATCAAGCTTCCATTAAATATCAGAACTTGAAAATGGCAGTTAATATAGTGATGTCATAATATACAAGCCATTATTTTGTAGCCTTGAGTTTCTTCTCACTGCCAAAGCACAGGTATCTCTCATAGCCTTCTCAATGGGGAGGGTCATTATGTATGCACATATACAGCTCATTTTGAAATAGCACAATAATCAAAGGGTCTGAGAAATTAAAATATTTTAAAGTAAATATAGGTGAAAATACCCTTATCAAAATTTGTGAGGCATAATGAAAATAGTGTTTAGAAGGAAATTTAGTTTTGGATGCATAATCCTGGAAAATTACCTAAAATCAGTTATCAAAGCTTCCCCTTTAATAAATTACTAAAACAACCACAAATTAAATCCAAGCTGAGAAGTAATAATTACAACAGAACTCAAATAAATAAGAAATTACTTTGGAAAAAGGAAAAAACCAAAAACTTCCCACTTCTTTGTGAAGGAAATAATATTGATATGCCTAAGGGCTGTGGTTCTCAACCCTGAACCTTTCAGGAGTTACATATCAATGTCCTGCATATCAGATATTTATGTTATAATTCCTAACAGTAGCAAAATTAAAGTTATGAAGTAGCAACAAAAATAATTTTATGGTTGGGATCACCACAACATGAGGAACCATATTAAAGGGTCGCAGCATTAGAAAGGTAACAAAACATGGATAATACAAATTACCAATATAAAATTTCCCATCAAATATACTACTGCTCAGCTTATAGGTGAAACCTATGAACTTTATCTTCCTTCTGTGTTTAGGAAATACTGTGCCTTTGAAATTGTGTTTTATTATGGCATTTTAAAGCATCTATTACGCTATATTTCTTTTTAAAATCTTTATCAGTAGTTGCCTTGGAGTTTTAAGACTACTTCTAAATAGTGTGTTGATCTTATAAAACCAAGATCTTGATACCCTCTTTCATTTCTTCATCATTTATACATAAACGTGCATAATTTTGATATATAGGTAAGAATATTATCTTAATTTTCTTTTGCTCTGAAGCAATACCATAACTACAGCAACTCATAAAAACACATTGAATTGGGGGTTGCTTACATTTCTAGAGGTTTAGCCCATTATAGTCTTGGTGGGGAGTCTGGCGGCACACAGGCAGTGTAGCTGAGTGGTCTACATCTGGATCTGCAGGCAGCAGGAAAAGAGAGATTCTAGCTTGGAATGGGCTTTATGAACCCTCAAAGCGCATACCCAGTGACACACTTCCTATAACATGGCCATACCTCTCAATCCTTTCAAATAGTGCCATTCTGGGTTATTAATGATTCAAGTCTATGAAGCTATGAAAACCATTCTCATTCAAACTACAACACATGTTGACATCATTACTTTGAATAGTTACATTATTCATTAGCCCAATACATGTAAATATTTTTTGTTCATTTTTCTATATTCATCATGTTTTTTCATTTTCTAGATCAAGTTGGTGCTTTGTCTTATTCTCTCTCTTTTGAATGAAATTATTTTTACGCAGGCTTGATGATGTAGACCAGTAATCTCAGATATTTGTGATCCTGGGCACAAAGATCAGAAGTTCAAGAACCTGCTAGGGCTACAAAGTGAGTTCACACTCAGCCCGAGTGACTTTTTGAAAATCTGTCACAAAATAAATGTTAATGAGAGCTGAGGACACGTCTCAGTGGCACAGTGCTTCTCCGGTATGCACTAAGCCCTAGATTTGATCTCTAGTAACACACACACACACACACACACACACACACACACACACACCCTGGAAGAAAGAAAAAATAAGAACTCACTATAGTATTTCTGGTAAGTCAGACAGGCCTATTTGCAACAAGTTACTTCAGTTTTTGTTTGTCTGAGGGAGTATTCATAGGATTTGGTTTTGGTGGTGGTTTGTTTTACTAGAGACAGGATTCTTCAGCCACCTCATTCTGTTCTCCTACCACTTAGAAAATCTCAAATTGCTCCTCCGTCTGCCTCCTCGTTCTCAGAAAATAGGCATCTCACACCCCAGAAGGCAACATCTTTATATATATATATATATATATATATATATATATATATGAACAAAGAAGTCACATTTCCTGTCCCTGTATATCCTTATTCAAGGTCCCTTCCCCCTCCCACCACATCAGGTCATTCTTTCTTCTCCACATCTCCCCATCGACCTCCTGGGCAGGTGCTCCCAAGGTCCCAAGGTCCCGATATTGTTTAATTCAGCCCCCACTGCTGGCAAATCCACTTTTCTCCCCCCAACATCAAACTCTTTTTTAAAAGGCTGATTTCACAGAGTAGTTAGTGGATTTGTTTCATTTTGTTCTCTAATGGAGTGTGTATTATTGAAAGTTGGGCATGGTTCATATCTCTGCTTCCACAGGCATGGTTGATTTTTTTTCTCTGCTTTCTTTGGGGATTTTTTATCTTTGATTTTCTATATGTTGAAAATGATATGTTTAGAAGTATCGGGGGGGAGTCTATTCTTTTTGTTTTGATATTGGCTTTCCTTCTGAGGTCCTTCTTTAGTTTCCTTTTCTTCTTTCCTTCCCCTCCCTTCCAGACCTCCCTTCCCTTGCCCTCCCCTCTCTTTCTTTCCCCCTCCCTCTCCTCCCTCGTGCTCACCCCGCCCTTCTCTTGCTGCTGTTTGAACTTCCTGACTTTGGAACCTTCAGAAAAATCCTCACTGGTTCTGATTTCAGATATTTCTCTGCCCCGCCCCCTTCTCCCATTTTGGTTATTTTTATTGGGTATGTTACAATTTTATAATTATGGTACATCCTGTGGATTTCTGTCCTTTCTTTAGTCTTTGATTTCTGATTTTTAGCTTTAAAGACTTCCATAGATTCATCTATGAAATCAGAGGATTTTTTCTTTTTTTGTGAGTTAGGGTTTTCTTCTTCTTCTTCTTCTTATTATTATTATTATTATTATTATTATTAACAAAGAAGTCACGCTTTCTATCCCTGTATATCCTTATTCAAGGTCCCTTCCCCCTCCCACCACATCAGGTCATTCTCTCTTCTCCCCGACTCCCCATCCCCTCCCTGGGCAGGCAGCAGAGAGTACCATGGTCTCACTGACCCAATATTGCTTAGTTCCATCTCCACTCCTGGCAGATCCAGTTTTCTCTCCGTTCCCTCAAGAGTGAGTCAGGGGTTCCTCTAGGGGGAGTGGAATCTGAAGAGTCAGTCCAGGGTGTTTCTGATCCCAAGTTGTTCAGTGGTTGTGGTTTGCAGCTTGGGCATGCTTTGCTTTTTTCTTGTTTGTTTGTTTAGAGACCGATAATGAGTGAGTACATCCCCTGCTTATCTTTCTGAGTTTGTGATACCTCGCTCAGGAGGATATTCTCCAAGTCCATCCATTTGCCTGCAAATTTTAGGATATCATTTTTTCTTACTGCTGAGTAGTATTCCATTGTGTACATATACCACAGTTTGTTAATCCATTCTTCAGTTGAGGGACATCTAGGTTGTTTCCAGATTCTTGCTATTACAAATTATGCTGCTATGAACATAGTTGAGCTAATGCCTTTGGAGTATGACTGTGCATCATTAGAGTATACACCCAGAAGTGGTATTGCTGGGTCCTTGGGGAGATTGATTCTCAATTTTCTGAGAAACTGTCATACTGCATTCCAAAGTGGCTGAACAAGCTTATACTCCCACCAACAATGGAGGAGTGTTCCCCTTGCTCCATCCTCTCCAACATAGGCTGTCACCTGTGCCTTTTATCTTAGCCAATCTAACAGGTGTTAGGTGGTATCTCAAAGTTGTTTTGATTTGCATTTCTCTGATGGCTAAAGATGAAGAGCACTTTTTCAGGTGCCTTTCAGCCATTCGCAATTCCTCTGCTGAGAATTCCCTTTTTAGATATGAACCCCATTTTTTGATTGGGCTATTCAAGGTTTTGGGCTCTAGATTCTTGAGCTCTTTATATATCTTAGAGATCAGTCCTCTATCACTTGTAGGGTTGGTGAAAATCTTTTCCCATTCTGTAGGCTGTCGTTTTGTCCTATTGACAGTGTCCTTGGCTTTACAGAAGCTTCCTTGCTTCAGGAGATCCCACTTATTGATAGTTGGTCTTAGTGTCTGTGCCACTGGTGTTATGTTTAGGAAGTGGTCGCCCCTGCCAATTTGTAGAAGTGTATTTCCCACTTTCTTTTCTATCAAGTTTAAAATGGTTGGGTTTATGTTGAGGTCTTTGATTCACGTGGATTTGAGTTTTGTGCAGGATGACAGGCTCGGATCTATTTGCATTTTCTACACACTTCCATCAAGCTATGCCAACACCGTTTGTTAAATATACTATCTTTATTCCATTGAATGTTTTGGGCCTCTTTGTCAAAGATCAGGTGTTCATAGGTTTTTGGGTTAATGTCTGGATCCTCAATTCTATTCCATTGGTCCACAAGTCTGTTTTTATGCCAGTACCAGGCTGTTTTTATTACTGTAGCTCTATAGTATAGCTTGAAGTCAGGGATGGTGATACCTCCTGAGGTTCTTTTGTTGAGTA